>QMIH01002342.1:0-41564 GCA_003987875.1 Clarias batrachus | reverse complement strand
TAATAATAATAATAATAATAACGGCAATAATCATTTTTCCCTTTTGAAAAAGCACATCTTTTTAGCCAGGGAGTGTAGTTACTTAATGTTTGGATAAGATGATATACTGTGCAGCTGAAAAACTTTACATACATCTTACTGTACATTAATCACATTTTTTGTTATACATACATTTTCATGCCTCTACTTGATACGTCTACCTAATTACAATTGCCATATTTAGGGCTTCAGTTTGAGTGCACCTGTGGCCAGATGGGAAAATTGTATTAAGTATAATGAAAAACTCGTAGAAGGCTACCTTGCTTAATACTGTATAAGTGTAAAAAAATAATATGGTTAATAAAAGCAGGAACAATTCTTTCTCTAACTATTATTTCAAAATGAACTTATATATCTACGATAATATTACGGATCTACCCTAATTGACCTAACACATGATACATGGTATGTACCTTGAATTTAGTTTTCCTTTAACCTAGGTTTAGGCAAAATTTGGGGCTAAACATTTTTTGTCATTTTGTAGAAAATGGTGATAGACTACCGAGCTTCTTGCATTTTTACCAAATATATTATGTAAATCCAAGTCAGGTTTTTTAGGTGCTACTTTATTAGAAAAGTATAAACTTGTTGACATTTTTTATGAATAGTAATTTTGTTATAAAAACATTACAATCTTTTGCACATGAGTACTTACACGGCTGGAACACACAACCCTGTCGTTTGATAAGCAAACACACAACATCAGCTGCCACACTAATACTCGGTTGATCTTTGAAATACACATTATAGCTCAAAATGGCACGGGAAAAGGAAGAAAGAAAAAAAAAACACATCAAAACCCACAGAGATACTGCTGAGCAAAAATTTTCACCAGAGAAAACATTCCAAAAGAAAAAAAAGAAAAAAACAAACAAACAAAAAGAAACACATGTTCAAATACACCTACAGCAACTTCACCTTGTTCCTCCTGTTCATTTCTTTTCTTCATTTCTTTGTAAAATATTTACAACACTGTTCCAACATAAATGACAGTGACTGTGTGCCACACGCATAGACTATATAGTCTTTCTCCATGGGTTCAAGCCTCTTTTAACACTAATATAAAATTCTCACTTTTTTTTTTTTTCCTCATTTCTGGAGCAATGTCACAGATAATGTTGTCTGCATTAACAGAAAAACCACTGTAACGAACTACACTCACACTGGTTACCATCATTTGAATAGCATTAATAGAATATTTTATTATAGTATTCCCAATTATTATACAGCTGATTAATGTGCTGTAGGAAGGTAGAGTGAAATCCTGATTGGTGTTCACTTGGAAAAATGAGCAGAATTGTCTATGATTTATTTACTATGACCAGTCACATTCTGCTTCCAGTTGTGTCATGTCAGATGTAGACAAAAGTTCACCTTGAGTTATCAGTCCTGAAGCAAAACATTGTGCTCTCTCTTCAGCAGAGGAAAAGGCAATTAAATCAAATAAGCAACTGACAACAGCAAGAAATAAACCATTCTCAGACACCAGATAACTTGTTTTTTTATCACCTTTTCTCATTTGTATGATTTTTTTTTTTAATACATGCATCTTTTTTTTTTTTTAATCAGGCAAAGTGCATTAACAGTATTAACAACGTAAAACATTATTGTACTGTATTTGTACGGCAGTGGTGACTTCATACACAGCCATTTAGGTGTTTATGCTATGAGCTAAAAATAAATAAATAAATAAATAAATAATAATAATAATAAGAAGAATACTATGAAAACAAAAACCTAAAAAACATTCTGAAGGGCAAGGTCCAATGCCTAAACTGCTCTATACTCTTTTTGTTTCACTTAGAGGAAAACAGTTTCGTGTGCAACTAATTTAATTATGTTTATATATTTTTCCACTTTCCCTGAGCGTTTACAAATTCTGGTTAGGGTCTTTTTTTTTTAATTGCTACTGTAATTATCATGTAACTCTTTTTAGCTCTCATTTTTCAACTGGTCTCTCAGAAGGAGTCTACAAGTGCTGGAGGAGGAGGAAATTTGCAATTTATGATTATGTGCTTTTGAATATGCAGACCAATATACAGATATTGTGTGATTCAGTCAATGGGAATACCATCTTTATATCTATATTTTATATTTATTTCCCATAGAATTCCATTACAGAAATAGAGGCTTTATCACTAGAAAAATAATGCCACATATTTTCCCAAAGCTTGTGGATGTATTTGTAAAGAATTTAGATAAAGGCCTATGTTCACTGTCAAGCTACAAGGTCATAACAATAGTGGCCTTAGCCAGACCTTTATTATTAGTTATATTTTTGCTATTGGTTTGTCACTAAAATAAGGGACTTGTTTCCCGCTGCATTATTTTTCTCTGTCAATAGAACTCTAAAACATTGAGTATAAATACTCTGTGCCATTTTTGTATTCTTTCTGCTCAGTAGAGTTGTGCTCATTTTGTCCTTTCCTTTGGAATGAACATAAAATTAAAACAAAAGAAACCCGCAATTCCGATGGAAACGTACACAGAAACTAATGCACAAGTGAGTGTACTGTCAAAAAAAAGAAAGAAAAAGGATTCTGGATTATACCTTAAACAGGCTTTCCCTATGTAGTGATATGTTGGTACAGTAATTTGTTAATTCTGATGTCTGCTACTCCTGAAAGATATGTGATTATGTGAAACGTTTTTACCTTTGTGTTATCACTTTTTTCCCCACCACATTTTCATATTTAATTCCATAGGCAATTAATACTGATACACCATGTTAGACATGAAGTGGTAGTGCCATGTGTGTTTACCAAACTGATGTATGATGCAATAGCATCCCCACTGAAAACTTTAGTACAATATCTTCTGAATGATAAACCCCCCCTTTCCAGACGTCTTGTCTAAGGCAATGTGTGGGGCTACTTAGGAACCATAGAGCTGAAATGTAAACATGATGTGTGAATGAGTGCAGAAAGAGTTGTTGCCTTGTCAAGTCTCTTTCCCACTCAACTATAGGATGGGGGTCTTTCCATTTAAGATTTAAGTTTGAGCCCTTACAGGCCAGTGACATACATTTCCATTCCATCATTAAAAGTGAAGATGGTGGTGGTACTTGATGTGGTTGAGCCCTGCTTCAGGTCAGGGATGCTCTCATAGAGATTCTCGCCTGGCAGCAAAAGTGCTTTGGCTGGCAGGTGCTGCATCTTGGGTGTATGCTGGGGAGGAGGAGGTGGTGGAGGTGGCTGGTGTTGTGGCTGCTGCGGCTTCCTCTTTTTGGGCCGGAGGGTGGCACTGGCATTGGGTGGAGGCCTTTCTCGTTTCCATCCTCCTCCTCCACCTCCTCCAACCTCTGCAGCTTCATAGGACATTTCACTCTCCTCTGCACCAATGGCTTCATAGCAGTGCTCTTCCATTGAGCCAGGGGGCATCCTTGAAGCTTTTGCCTCCTGCGGTGCCCATGTCTGTGGCTTCACCACCACATTAAAGCCACCATCACGTTCACCTCGAGCCAAGGTCCTATAGCCACCAATATCTCTAGGACCTGTGGGAGAGCCAGGCATGCCTCTCTTCTTTTTGCCTGGTTTGCAGACTTTAGAGTACATATCTGAGATCTGAAGAACAACACAGTAACAACGAGTCACAAAAGGTAAAGCAAAAAAATACCTTGGCTTTTTATGTAGGTGATTTTTAGGGACTAAATGGAATCTTAGCACCCCAACAGATAATAATAATAATAATAATAATAATAATAATAATAATAATAATAATAATTTGTTTGTAAAATTGTTTATTTAAAAACATATGACAAAAATATGTAAAAATATGACCAGTGGTATCATTATTTCAAATCAGTTACTGGTTAGCCCTAACTATTTTAAGGCTAGTCCAAACATTTTGCCTTGAGGTGAAGGTGGTTCATAGAAAAGCCTCAAACAGACAGCAAGTCAAATCTAGCTCTGAAGCTAAAGAGACAGGCTAGTCAAGATAGGATTCTGTCGCCCCATTAGTTTAGTTCAAATAAGCATTTCTGGCATGAGTGTATTGGCTAATTTTCAACAAAGGAACAAAAACAGCAATATAGGGACAGCAGAAGGAAAAGGACAGATTCAGAAGTTAATGCAATTGCAGTGGATAAACTGTGCCATCTTGTTATGAACTCGGATAGTGCAATCTCTCTCTCTCTCTCTCTCATCTCAAACTCTATGATGTGTTTGTGTCTATGTGCTTGCCTCTACGTGTATGCCTGTGTGAATGCTAACTAAAATAACATTGTTGGTTCTTTTCTTTCACCAGAGCCAACAAACATTGTAAGAGGACAAAGAGTGAGAGGAAATGCAAGAAATGTAAGAAGAAGAAAAGATTAGTAGGGCACAAACCGATTGTAAAGATACATAGTATAATAATCTTTAAATGTGTGTGTGTGTGTGTGTCAGAGGGAAAGGAGGGGGTATTTATTAATAATAATGGTAGATATAACCTTCCCAATCTACTGATACTAAAGCTCCTCCAAAAAAAAAGAAAAAAGAAGCAAAAAGAAAAATAATAGGCGAGACTTGACTTGGCTCATGATTTTTTTCAATAGCTAGAAATGCCCTTGGATGTGACAACCACTTTCAGCTTTAGCTACTGGTTTAATGTCCAGTATAGCAGCATAGTTTACAGAACGTTAGTAGTCCAGTTGAAAGAAATGTGGAAGGAGAAGTAGTTATTGAACGGTTCACATGAGAAGCTTTGAGAGTTTTTTTCAACCGCTCTGGTTCTGGTAGTTGTTCCGCTGATGTCTGGAGAGAAATTGCATGACAGTTTAACTTCGTTACGTACATACTGAAAGCACAGATAAATTAAAACCGCTCCTGCACTGGTTCGAATCTGCTTTTACAGTGATGGTGCACTTTAACGCTAGCTAGTGCTTTATACCTTAACGCCTGTCATGCCTACATTGTATGATTTACAAGTGTCTGTCTGGTTTGCAAGCTTTTGTTATTTTGTCGATAGTGGTAGAACGTTTAACACAGTCACATCTTTTTGCCTTTATACATGCGTCTTAATATAAGCCATCCTTAACGTGAGTATCTCATTACCAAACCCTGCTAGACAAAAGCCAAGAATGTTTTGTGAATAGGTCTTATGTAGAGACATTTTCTTAAAAAAAAAATATTACTCATGAACTAATGTTATTTAGCAGTAATATTAATATTGGCATTAATGAAAATATTAATATATTTGTTTATGTACAATATATTACAAAATAAAATTATAATAATGATCAAAATAAAATGATCATTATTATTAATAGTAAGGTATTTAATTTGGCATAAGTGTCGGATCCTAAATCACCCCTGGCTTTTGCTAATGTACACCTCAACATTTACATGACTACTTATAGACTAGAAATTAGGTGAAAGTTATTAAACCTTGATAACCATTTATATCGAAAAGGACGTACCCCGGCTGCCATGTTTTCTCCCATGTGGGGGCTCAGAGGGCCTATGTGCTTGGGCTGGAACATGATGTCATCATCTTCAGGAGGTTTCCATATGTACTCCTCTCCGTTACCAATAAACACCGCCTCCTGAGTAAACAATGCAAAGAGCAACTCATCTTATTATAAACAGACTCTTTCTGATTAAAGTGTCTCTATCATCATATATCCATATACACAACAGTAACTAATTTAAACCAATGTAGCAGAATTGAATTACTGAATTAACATGCTAGCTGTAGTTTGTAGGATATATTTGCTATAAATAAAAATTATGATATGATGTTTCTGCCCTGACTATCCTGTATTACAGGGTGTAGAGTCAGAATGAGGGTTGCCAACCCCCCTTTTTTTTGGGAGGCTTAATGACAGGTCTCAGTCTCTAAAAATATTTAGATGGTTAAATGAAATTAAAATAAATACAAATTATTACACACTTAAGAGCAATACTTTATTTTAACAAGGACTGTGTGTTTGTATCAACTTTAGAAGACCAGTCAAAAAAACAAAAAAACAAACACACCCTTACTTAATTTCCGTATTATATTTTAAGTCAGAGTCTCCTGAGTGGTGCAACAGATAGTCAGACCAGCAATAAACTGATTTGTAAATGTAGACTCTACAATCCAAACAAAGAGATGAACCTTCCAAGAATAGCGAAAGATGTAGGAGGAGGAAGTAGGAACAGTACATATTTAATTAAAGATGGATTATTTCATGTTGTTGTTTGATTGTGATTTACATTGGAGTACAATACATCGTTAATGTGAACAGGTTGAACTAGTTCTTTTAACTTATTTATTGTTGCATTCCAAGAAATAAAAAGGTTTTGCATAATATGCATTTTCATATGACGTTAAGCGACAGAACAATATGTGATGCCCAGGTCAGCCAGTCCCAAGTATATATATATTTTTTTAGGTTTAAGGAAGTCTTTTCAAAGACCTCTATGGATACAGGATCGTGTGTGACGACCGAAAATTGCAACTGAACAAGAGATTTAATATTTCTATAGATTGAAGCGTAGATATTTTTTTGGAATCTTATGTTTTTACAACTAATGACATCTGGAAAAGTCAGATACAGAGAGAGATTATGCATATACTGTAGTTGACTGCTGTGTATAAAGTCTGCTGGTTAACATTGTGATCTTTGCTTAAACCCTGTTCGCTAATGTTTTAAATCAATCTGTGGCAGCCAGATGGCGTGGTGGTTAGCATTGTGGCCTTGCACCTGTGTGGGTGAGAGTTTGATTCCCGCTTCAGGTCTGTGTTCGTGGAGATTAGACTAACTGATCATTTTACATATTTACCTAATGTAAACAATACATATTAACCGGTTGTGTTTTTTTTTTTTTCTTGACTAATAAACATGTCTAACATGTAATAAACAAAATTTGAACATAAATCTACCGTCCTCTTCCGCAGACCTGCACTGTGCTCTGTGGACCTTTGTACTGTGTGTTGGTTAATTCAATGAATGATGTCAAGCAAACACTTTCTCACACACTCAAATTATTCATTCAGTGGTGTTAAAAGTCAAGAAATGTTTTTTTTAATTTGCCATGCCCAAAGCCTCTTGACCTCTAATTGAGTGAAAATGTATTTGCTTGACCTCATTCATCAAAAAAAAAAAACTAAAAGAAATGTAAGATGCTTTTAATTAAAGATGTGTGTCGTATGAACATCCTTTAACTTTTCCGAAATTTAGAGAGCTAGTACGAAACATGTCCTCTAACACACTGTTAAGGTCAGTGCGATCCATCTGGCTTTCCCCCTGCTGACTGACTAGCTCATCTATAACCACTCAGTGTATCTAATGACTTGAAGCTTAATGAGTTTCCCCGACCTGGCAGCTGTGAGGGAACTATAGCCCATACTTTAAACAGAAAAGTGAGTTCCGCTTCGTACTAGCATAGTTTATTTTTCAGCCTATTTATTTGGAATGTTCGTTTTTATGACATTACTGTAAAGTTACAATCTCGGTGGTCGGTTTTATTTACATCTTTATTATATGTCTATTATGATCCTGTCAGAAAAGCAATGTAAAGCGCCCTCAAATGTGGAAAGCTACCTAAGAAGATACAATGTACAAGCTATACAATACATCTAAATGTTTACAGGATTTCAACATTATAGGTTTTTGTTTATAAGAAAATATACCTTTTATCAATAGGAAGTTGCTAGCTGTCTATGACCTGAATTTGAATAACGGGAACACAGGCATTGCATATGAGTTGCTGTGTATTGCGTCATCTGTATGGCATAGGACTTCTGGGTATGCCTCAGCAGGAATGCCATGCGGATAGAAACGAGTGTCAGGCATTTTCACAAGAGGTTGTAATTAGTAGGGATGGAAAGTAACAAAACTATATGTACCCTCATTACGGAGTACTTGGTTCAGTGTATTGATACTTTTTAGTAGAATTAAATTATAGGGCTTTATTGCGCTTTATTTTTTATACACACCATTTTTTTGGAGTGCACACCAAATACAATTGCCTCATTAGCATTATAACATTTACACCTAGTAGGCTAAGTAAAAAAAACTTCAAACTCGTAAACCCCTAAATGCCTACATTGCTTCGGCACTAACCACTATTGTGAACAAAGGACATCACAAGTAAATTCAGTTATTTAGTGATAATTATGAGCATACGAAACAGGCCAAAAAAAAAACATACATGCAAACTGTACATACATATACTGTACATACATACATATTTATTTATTTATTTATTTGTGTATTTTCCCCCTGGCTTATCGTAAAGAAATTGATTCATTCAAAATAAAGCTGTATCTTTCCGCACTTCAGAAGCTAAATGCTTAGTCAACAACAGCAATGTCTGAGACACTGGTGACAAATAAGTATCCCAATTTATTAGACATCTTCAGTTTTTATATGCCTCAAATCAAACAGTTTAATAATCTGGAAAGTATGTGAGTAAACAAGTAGAGGTACTGGCATTTCACAACTCAATATCTAACCTAACATAATGTACAGGTAATGTCGCATTTCTTTATAGACTGTTGATCATTCACATGGTGTTATGGCTATTATAAAAATGAACAACAAAATAGGATGTGTCAGTTGTAGACTATAATTACTGTAGTGCAGAAGTAACCAAATAAATGATGTATGCTAACTCAAGGAATTGAATTTTACTCATCAATTATTAATGTTTTTACTCAAGTCAGTGTTTTTTTATTTTCTTTCCACTACTTGCACTTAGAGAACATGAGCAACTAATTTTCATTTCCTTCTTGCTACCTCAGATGAACTGGTCCTGCAGTTTTTTCCTGCATTCAAAATGAGGTTAAGCCATCTACTCGCTTTATCCTGTATACAGGTTCGCAGGGGGTCTGCAGTCTATCACAGGAGATAGGCGGGGTACGCCCTGGCCAGGGTGCCAATCCATCACTCATACAGGGAACTCATACTAAAATGCTCATTCACACACTACAGGCAATTTGGAAACGGCAATTAGCCTAATCTGCATGTCTTTAAAATGAAACAGAGGAAACCCACCAAGCACAGAGAGAACAGATGCGAGGTGGGAATTAAACTGGTCCCTGGAGGTGCAAGGCGACAGTGCTAACCACTATGTCACCAGTAAGCCAACTAGTAATTATTAATAAAGTTAAATATTTTCACAGGACCGAAATTGCTAAATAAACGGTCAGTACTCATCTGTCTACTGGCTTACTAAAGCCATCCACCTACCTTTGGAAAAAAAGGAAGATTGAAAGCCTCCACATTCTTGCGTTGCAACTTTTGACTGTGTGGGTGTGGTGGGGGTGGAGCTGGATGACTGGGTGGAGCATGACGAATCTCTCCACTACTGTGCCGTTGAGCCTGTCCAAGCCCCTCCTCTGTCTCAGTGCCATTATCCCTCTTCTGGGCAGCTTTGTCAACCTTGCGGACTTTTCTGATACATGCATACTCAGCTGTTTCCGTGGGCTGGGGGGGCGGGTTCATTGCCTGAGGAAGGGTCTCAGGCTCAGGGATACCGCCATCCAGGCTGTCACCATCCGGATCAGGTGGGGCTGGGGTATTAGCGGGAACAGCTGGGGGGGCAGGAGTGTCCGTCTCTCCAGCCCTCCCCCTGAGCGCGGCCTCGGGACAGCGAGTAGGGGACGAGCGGCGCCCCACCTCAGCGTACGTGTGTTCTCCATCCTCTCCTGTGGGCACCTGGGGCACCTGACGGCCTTGTGAGGTTCGGAGGTCCGAGTTGGAGCGACGGCTTGGCAGCAGGAGCAGGTCCATGCTGGCTGGACGGTTCTTCTTGGAGGATTCTGGAGATTTAACAGCAATTTTAGCTACATGGAGTATGAAATATGTAATATTTCAAAGAAGTAACAGAACATTGTGGGCCAAACTGCAGAGGCAAAGGCGGCACAGACGGCGCCAACCCTCACAAAGGGAAAAAACATCTACGGGTGGGCTCTACTACAGAAGAACTGAAAAAAAATGGTATCCCGAAATGAAACTTATACCATCCCGCATGCTCCGACTCTATATCCGAATTTGAGGCGACTCTGCGGCCTCGGTAACACTATCAAGCAGTGTGAGAAGCGAATGTACATACTTTTGCCATTGCAGTTGAGTCTGTTCATCTCATG
The DNA here is from genome assembly GCA_003987875.1 of Clarias batrachus. Classification (NCBI taxonomy): domain Eukaryota; kingdom Metazoa; phylum Chordata; class Actinopteri; order Siluriformes; family Clariidae; genus Clarias; species Clarias batrachus. Next base: position 31,469 of record QMIH01002342.1, on the reverse strand, counting down.
GAGCTTGGTGTCTGACTTACTGATGGAGCGCAGCTTTGACTGCCGCAATATGTTCTAAAAGCAAAAACAGAGACCATTTTCACTATATAGCCTGATATGAGTTGTCGATCAAAGTATGAGATGTAAAAGAGTAAAACTTAGAGAATAGATTAATCTTTAGGCTTTTTATTATAAAGAGCACAGTATAATTGAATAAATATGTTTTTACTGTAAATAATTACAAGAAAAAAAATCTTTTGTTTGTGTGTATATAGCTTAAAAGTGGCACTTGACAGGTGAGAACAGTAAATGCTCAATAAGATAAGCAAAAGTATAAACTATAGCCTTACCACAGAGCCATATTTAAAGTGGTTTTATGCAGATGTACTGAGAAATGAGTAAAGAAATTGCACATATTAGTAGTTTAACCTAATTATCTCTAGACTTCAGGACTTCAGGACTGCTGAACAGTTGGACATACTCTACATAGCAGAGGTTGTCCAAAAAACACAGCATATTTTACACAGCATATGACCAGCTTGACCTTGAGAATAAATCACATTTTTGTGCTGTATTAATTCTGTTATCTTCTATTCACAATAACACGTGTAAATACATCGAATAAAATGTTATTGCGTAAAATTAAATGAATTTATCAACTACAGTAGTCTGAATACAGCCTGAATACAGCCATCACAGGGCATCGTGAACATAAATATTCACACATTAATTTTTGTCAAGTGGCAAATTTGGCAAGGTCCCTCCACATATCAGCATGATTTGCAAAGTGGGAGGAAACTGGAGAAACTTGAGAAAACCCACACAGTTACAGAAAGTCCATTAAAAAAAAAAACTCAATAAACTGAGCTGAGGATCCAAATGTGACCACCGGGCTGTGAGGCAGCAACACTACCCCAGGACAATTGATTCATTACTAGGAGAATGGATATATTTTTAATATACAATGGGTGTTCAAGTCAAACCTAGACATGAGATGAAATATCTGGTGAATTAAGGTCTATTATGCTTGTGAGTTTCTAAGGCTCTGTCCACACGAAGCCAGTGCGTTCCCTATCCGATAATTTTTTTTCCACGTTCGGCGTCGTCTCAAGAAATATCTGCGTACACACGAAACCACTGAAAACGGTGTAGTATATATATGCCAGACCAGTATGGGGCGCTGTAATTCTGCCATAGAGATACACTATACACGGAGAAGAAGACTTTGAGCATGCGCATGACATCATCGTTTCACAAAATATACGGATTGGCTGTACACACAAAACCGCAAGGGTGGCGTTTTCAGATTTATCCACTTTGGGACCCGGTTTCAAAAAATAGAGGTTTCAGTCTCCTAAAACGCTGGATCCGTGTGGATGAAACGCCAATACGATAAAATATTTATACGTATACAGCGAAACGCGTCTCCGTGTGGACAGGCTCTTAGCCACAGTAAAATATTTTAATGGTACAAAAGCTTTAAGGAAGGCTGCAAGTCTATGAATGATGATCCTGGCCACCACTGTAGTCATTCCTATAAACATTCAGCGGGCCCATCATGTCAGTGTAGTATGGTATTATATAGAGAAATAAAGCTAGTTTTCAACAAGTATTTCCATGTACAAAAATTTACTTGAAACTTTAAAAGCTGATTCTTCATTCTTCTGTCTGTCACACCTGCACAAGAAAAAACTTGCAAAAACCTAAAGACATGAATTGCATTTTAATAACCTGAACGTATTCATCAAAAATCAAGATAAAACTGAAATTATCAATAAGTAATCTGCCTTTCTATATTGCCAAATTTGAATCCAGCCATCAGTGTGTGGATACCAAACTTCTCACCTGTCAATGCAGTCTAAAGGCTGACATAACAAGCAAATAGTTATATTGCAATCGTGGAAAATTAAAGAGCTGGTCACCATGTCCATGAGTCTGTGCTTTCTCTCTTCACCTGTACCATTGTGACTCTTCCCCTTCCTGTTAAACAGAGAGAGAACAGTAATAGATGGTTGGTTCAATATTAGGACAAAAACCCTCTTTAACCCATCTACACCTGGGTATTTCATCTTGTAGCTTTAAAGTATCCTATCATGACGTGTTGTTTATGGAAGTTTAGTTGGCTTAGACATATTTTCTTTTAGCATATTTTTTTAAAATACAGTGGAACCTCGGATTGCGAGTAACATGGTTTACGAGTGTTCCGCAAGATAAGAAAAGGTTTTACATAAATTTTAACTTGAAAAACGAGCAAGTGCCGAGTATCATGTATCACGCATACGCTCTTGTTTTGACAAGGAGCATCACGTGATCACAACTGAGCCAATGATTTTTCTCTCTCTCTTGTGGGTAATCGTCTCCCCTGCTGGGTCTTAGTGCTCGTCTCTTACTGGTATAATCAACATCTCTCTCTCTGTTTCAGCATGTCTCCACAGACACTCTCTGCTTTACACAGAAAACTCTCGGGATTCTTCTCAAAGGTGGTTCATTTTTTAATTTTTTTTTACTTTATAGCAGTGATTCCGTTCGTACGCTCTCATGCAAGTGTCAATCTTATCATTTTGATTCATACACATTCACACACATTCACATTTCATACAAATTATTTTTATGTATTTATTTTTTTGGGCTGTGGAACGAATAATTAGAGTTTTCATTATTTCTTATGGGAAAATCTTATTTGGTTTACAAAGTATTTTGGAATATGAGCCCTTCCGGAATGAATTATGCGAGTAATCCAAGGTTACACTATAGCTTAAATCTGTTTTAAATCATAGTCTTGTGTACATACACACTTGGGTGGAATTAAATTGGCATTTTTGAATATACTACAGTCCTAAGATGAAGCTCAGGAAGATACATGAAACAAGTATGTGTAACAAATAAGAAAAGTGAAAGGATAGAAAAATAGAAAAGATAAAGAAAAAAGTGAAAAGAGAAAAGTGAAAAGATAAAAAAGTGAAAAGATAAGAAAAGTGAAAAGTGAAAATAAAAAGAGACCTAAAAAGATGTGAAAACAATAATAATAATAAATAAATGAATAGGTATTAAATCGTTCATTCTACAAGAGTTTGGAAAAAGTCGGGGAAAAGAATCAGAAGTGAGGCGGCACATGCAGACATAAGCGCCCCTCTCTTCATAGTAATACATACCCCCTTTCTGAATGAAAGAGAGTTAATAAGAGCGGTGTATAAGTGCCCTTACCTTGCGCTGCGTGGTGCTCACGCAAGCCAATCATCCTTGGCAAAAATAAACACCCCACGGCCCAACACTCCCCTCTAAGTCCTGCGTTCGTGCGCCCACACTTAACAACATACTTGGTGGCATCATAACAGAATATTCGCACCAGCTCATGAGCCTGAGAACTTGGAGCAGGTGCGTGAGATAGTGACTGGTCAGACAGGGATGATCTACAAATTTTGAACAAGCTCTGATCTAACTATTTTCAGAAATAAAGGGCATTTTGCAGCACTTGGATCAGATCCATGGCTGCCTTGAGGCATAGGTCACTTCTGGGTCACGGGTGAACCCGGAATCACTTCCGGGGTCAACGCCCCCCACCATCTCAGTAGCACAAGCACCCACCCCGGTGGCTGAGGCGAGACTACCCACTCCTCAGCCGTATGCAGGGGAGTCTAAGAGATGCAGTGCCTTCCTATTTCAGTGCTCTTTAATATTTGAGATGCAACCATCTCAATTTCCAACTGAGAGAGCAAATATTGCATTCATCATATCACTACTGACAGGCAGGGCAGTGGAGTGGGCCACCGCAGTGTGGGAAAACCTTTCATCATCCACATACGGCTAGTGGTGAAGTCTCCCCTCTCCGGAGGGAGACTGACAGTGACCCAAAGATCAGTCCCTCAGTGCACAGGGCCCTTCCCACCACTATCACCTGGGAGGGAGCCACCACAACCAACCTGACAGTGTTTGTAGACTCGGGAGCGGCGGGTAACCAATTATATGTAGGTGCCCATTTCTCTGCCCCATTTCAGTGGCAGCCCTGGATGGTCAGTTAACCGATCGTACATTAGACTGACCCACTAATACTGTGTATCAGACAACATGCAGAGGGTATTACCTTCCTCATTACGCGAGTACCCGAACTGGGGTTTCCTTGGCTACAAGAACACAACCCCCGTATCGATTGGCTAACCTGTTCTGTCTCAGTTTGGGGCACCCGCTGCTCATAAAGCTGCTTAAAGGGGAATCACACCCTATGTGCAGAGACATCCCATCAGGTCGACAGACCTTTCGACTATGTGAACAACCTGCTTCCAGGTTCAACGGTGCCCCCAAGGGGGAAGCTTTATTCCTTGGCCCCCTACTGAGCAGTCAGCAATGGAGGAATCCATCCAAGAGGTGGTGTCCTTGGGGTTCATTCGCCCATCCACATCCCCTGTGGTGGCAAAGTTTTTTTCGTAAAGAAGAAAGATGGGGGCCTCCGCCCCTGCATGGATTATTGGGGGTTAAACGCAATAACCCGGAAGGACCGATATCCCCTACCTTTAATGATTTCGGCATTTGAGTGTCTGCAAAAGGCGAAAAAAAAAAGTTTCAAAAAGTTAGATCTACTCAGAGCTTACATCTTGATCCACGTCAGGGCAGAGGACGAGTGGAAGATGGCGTTCATTACATGGTCAGGTCATTACAAATACCAAGATTAATAAATCAAGATTTAGAGCGCACCCTCAGGTGCGTAGCCTCCTTCAACCCGTCATCATGATCTGACCACCTAATGTGGGTAGAGTATGGCCACAATACCCTGCGGGCACTCCTCTCTTGGCATGTCGAACTTTAAGTGCCAATTTGGGTAATCCCCCTCCCCCCTCCATGTTCCCGGAGGAGGAACCTAAGGTTGGGGTCCCCGCAGCACAAAGTTTAGTACAGCAGTGCCGACGGACCTGGAGAAAGGCCCGAGCCGCTCTACAATCAGCCACTCACAGCAACCCTCATAGCTAATCAGAAGAGAGGTCTGTTTTTCTACTAAGGACCTCCCACCAAGGCTTGAATCAAAGACGTTGGCTCACCAGTACATTGGACGATTAAAAATTATGAGAAGGATTAATCACGTGGCATACCACTTGGCTCTCCCCCAGGCAATGAGAATTAACCCTACATTCCACGTGTCAAGATTAAAACCAGTTCTCTGCAGCACCTTGGCTCCCTGCCCAACCCCAACCCCACCCCACATCATTGACGGGTCCTCAGTGTTCACAGTTCGATGAATCCTGGACTCCAGACAGGTCCAGGGCGCAACATAGTACCTAGTAGCCTGGGAGGGGTACGGCCCAGAGGAGCCCAGCACAGACTAGACCCCAAACTTGTTAGGGAGTTTCAGGCTTGATATGAGGCTGGCACAGGAACGTCAGGGGTCGCTCCTAGAAGGGGGGTTGGTACTGTAACATGGCCACCCGAGCGAAGGGCAAATCTGCAGACAACTAGGCAGATTTATAGACAGGCAGAGAAGCGGACAGCCATGGTTGTGACAACCCCACCATGTTGTGAATCGGAGAAGACCTGTCCGGCAGGTTATTTAAACACCCAGAAACCAGCACACTGTGTGCGAACATTAGATAGCACCAGGTATGTGAGCATTACTCCGATATAGGGGAAAGAATTAGGAAAAATGAAACGATAGAAAAAGAGAAAAGATAAAGAAAAGAGAAAAGTGTAAAGAGAAAGAAAAGACAAAAGTGAAAAGATAAGAAAAGTGAAAAGTGATAATAAAAAGAGAGACCTAAAAAGATGGTAAAACAACAATAATAATAATAATAATAAATAGGTATTAAAACTATTTGTTCATTCTACAAGAGAAGGAGGGCTACCCGAGCACAAGTTTGGAAAAAGTTGGGGAAAAGAATAAGAAGTGAGGCGGCACGCATAGACATAAGCGTACGTTTCTTTTTTAGTAACACATACCCCTTTCTGAACGGAAGAGAGTTAATAAGAGAGGTGTATAAGTGCTTGCTTGCCCTGCATGGTGGTCAATTGAGCCAATTATCCTTGGCCAAAATAAACACCCCGCAGCCCAACGCTCCCCTCTAAGTCCTGCATTGGGGCTCCCACACTTAACAACATACTCTGTGGCGCCATACATAAGCGCCCCCTTGTAAGAGTATGATGATTCATTTTGAAACAAGAAAAGGGTTCAAACCAATACTTAAAATAATTGACTGTAAATGTTAGTCATTTATTGGCAACAGACTTGTGCACGAGTACTGTATTTTAAGTATAATACGATAAACAACTCTAACCATAGTAAAGTACTGCAATATCTTACATAATATAAAGTAACAATCTAATATAGTTGCTCCTTTGACTGCTGCATTGAAAATCCCTTACATTTGAAGCAGGATCATTCTCAAGATTGCAATTATATCAGTTTGGCAGGATGGGGATTTAAACACACAACCTTCTGAGCTGGAACTTATAGCCTTAACAACTGAACCAGCACAACCTGACTGATTTGAATTGATAATCATTTCTACAACTGGATTTCCTCCACTGAAAGATTAGCATTGAATCAATGAATACTACTAAGGCTAGTAGCTGTTGCTCAATGATTAAGGCTCTGAGTTAAAAACAGAAAGTTTTGTCTTCAGATCACAGCACCCCCAAACTGCTATTGTTGGGTTCTTGAGCAAGACTCTAACCTTCAGACCAGTTGTGGCCTGCATTAACCGTACATTACTTTTCAAATTGGCAAATGATCAAATGCATTGGATAATGTTATTCTATACTATAGTTATTACAGTGCTGTACTCAAGATGTTTATAATTATTCATTATAGCTTTTAACAATACTTTATTGGCAACATTTTTCATTCTAATTTCCAATATTTTGTTTTACTGAAACCTTTAACTTAATCACGTAGCATATAGCAATCTGCTACAATAAAGCCTTACACACTGACATCACTTATCATGCTTATTATTGCCTACAGTATATGCCCTAGTCAACTATAACTGAGAAAGGTTACATTTCAAAAACATGAAGACGGCTGTGACCTGCATTTATTTAAAAAAAAAACGATTTGTGACTACAGTAGCTCTGGAGATTGCTGTGAACATTTCTGCACCTACGCCTTCATCAGTGAACATTATATTGTCAAAAGTATTTGAACACCTGCCTTTACATGCATATAAACTTGAGTAACATCCAATTATTAATCCATAGGGTTTAATATGATGTTGGCCCACATAGGAGAGGAACAGCTTCAGCTCTTCTGGGAAGGCTTTCTACAAGGTTTAGGAGTGTGTTTATGGGAATTTGTGACCATTCTTCCAGAAACTCATTTGTGAGGTCAGACACTGATGTTGGAAGAGAAGGCCTGGCTCGCAGTCTCCGCTCTAATTCATCCCAAAGGTGTACTATCGGGTTGAGGTCAGCACTTCAAGGCTAGTTAAGGCCTGGCTGCAGGCCAGTCAAGTTCTTCCACACCAAAGTCACTCCTCCATGTCTGTATAGACCTTGCTTTGTGCATTGGTGCGCAGTCATGCTGGAACAAGAAGGTGCCACCCCAAACTGCATTCAGAGTTTCTTTTACTGAGTTTGGTGTGGAAAAACTTGACAGCCCTGCACAGAGTCCTGACCTCAACCAGATAGAAAACCTTTGTAATGAATTAGCTTTTTGTGTAAAGCTTGTGCAAAGCCATCCCAGAAGAGCTGAAGCTATTACAACTCCAAAGGGTGAGCCAACATCATATTAAACCCTATGGATTAGGAACTCAATGTTACTCAAGTTCATAGTCATGTGAAGGCAGGCGAGCGAATACATTGGGCAACATATTGTATATTAACCTCAATAAAGTTGAATTCATGTTACCCAAAATGATTTTCAGTTGCTCTTTTAACGAATAACATATAAGGTCATATAAGGGATTTAGTTATGGTCACACTATCCGTGATCACCCAAATGGATGGAGCTTCCCTTTGAGTCAGGTTCCTTTCTCATTTTATCTCTGGAGGTTTTCCATGGAATCTAAAGTGCTATACAAATAACATTAAATTGAATTAAACTTCCATAGGACTCAAACCCTAATAATACATCCACACATATAGTAATACCTCTCGGTCAAAGATTTGGAGCTAAAATTTCTAAAATTAAAAGTCTTTTTTCCCAAAAATATCTTAGAACAGAAATATGTTTGCTCTGGAAGAACAACCTTCAGCTCTCTTAATTTCCTTTGAATTCCTCTCTACCATTAGAAAAGACTCTAGGAAGCATGGCTTAAGCTCGAGATTACAAAGACTAAGCATGAAAACAGTCTTAGTCAAGCAGGCAGAGAAACACATCAATAATTCATTAGATAGACTGTAGCTAATGCAGTATTCAATCACAGTCAATTTGGATGTGCCATATCCAAACAGCCTGGGTTGAACATATCAAATGTCCCATACTTCTTATTTATGGTGCGTACCGAAAACATTTGCATGTTTTTTTATTATCAATTTAGTTCAACTGAGCGTAAGAAGATTTGGTGGAAAGAATACACTGTTCAAAGAAATCCAAGCCTACTTAAATTGTCATAATTTCCACAAAGTATCGCATAAAAGGCATGACTGTATCTAAATTAGGCAGTCCAGTTTTAAATTTTTAATTAAATCAGATTCAAATGACATTTCCAAAATGTTGGCGTGTCATGTGTAACCTAATGATCAAGGTCTGGATCCTGTACTTTCTACACCCACTATTTATTTAAACATGTTTATGCTCTGTGTTAGAGGTACAGTATGTCCTTCTGTCCCTCACCTGTGGCAGCCCACACACAGCACGACAATCAGGATGGTGACGACAAAGGCCGAGGCGGCGGCGATGGCCCCGAGCAGCAACACTTTGCTGTAGGGGGGAGCAGTGAAGTTCACCCCGTCCTGCATCGAGGCCATGTGAGAGTGCTCACACACGCTCACTCGTACACTCCCACTCTCTGCCACGGGCACACACTGGCAAAAACTGGGTAAACACTTCACAGGATCTGGGAAAAAAAGGCAAAGAGTAAGCTTTTCTTTTGTGCACATTTGTTCCAGTTAAATCAAACAGCAGCATCCTTCTGAATCCTTGCATCCTCCTTCCGTGAACCGTGTGAGCGAAAAGTGGAATCCCAGCTCCATCTATCTTCCTTTGTCTCACACTTACTGTCATTTTCTCACTATTGGCTGCCAGTCAGCCCCTGGCTGACACTGTTATCCTCAGCTCCTCAATTCAGGGGGCGATTTTGATCTTTTTATGTTGACAGATTCACTACCATCAGGCACCAAACCCGCCAATATGTACGACTGCTTCTCTTGCTTGAAAATAGAATGCTTGCAAGCCATAAACAGTCCTTAGCTGCATGTTTTCATTTATCATTATACTTTTATATAATTACAAAAATCACATCATCTTTCACAAATAGAAGACAAAACATATGTTGGTTTTCCCGAAAGCAGTTTTGCGCATAACACCTACTTTAAGTATTTTACTTTACTTTAGCATTAACTCTTTAGCATGTAAACTATGTATAGTACCATGTATGAAATATTACCATTCAATATTAGTTATTACTAATATTCAAATGTGATTGAAATACATTTTACATAGGTATCTTACATTCTTTTGTATTTCTATATCAAAGGCTTTGTTATAAATACAATTTCATAGGCAGAGCTTAAAAATCCTCTTTTAGGTTGGCATCAGATAACAGCTAATGGTTTCCTATTACAATAACCACGGAAATAAACATACCTTTCTCTAATGAGCTAATGTATTTACACAGCAGTTAGCAAACCACTGACTTAATTTGTAAAAAAAAAAATGTTTTCATTGCTACAAATACATAGCAGCAAAAGCAAATATCACAAAAGGCTGGAAGGGGAGAGAGTCAAACTTTAGCAGCTGTCTAGTTATTGTCTGTCAGCAAATTATTATATTGCACGTAATAATTTAATATATTCAATATTCAATTGTTTTGCATATGCATTATAACTGAATTATAGACCAGAGGTCAGCTCTGATTGCTGTTTGCATAATCCACAAGTGTCTGAGGTTGACTTCTATTCATTCTACTCTAACCTAATTCCTGATAATGATAATAGACTAAGAAATAGAGTTACATTAATGTCACATTATTTACATATGATAACAATTAATACTATTTTAAAATACAATAAAAAAAAAAGATCAATTTTACAATGAAAATGAAATGGCATGAAAACACATCCATGAAAAGCAATATCTATATTTTTGGCTTCTCATAAATCATTATATAAAACCTGCTTCACAGCAGACTCTTTTAGACCATGCAACAAAACTTGGTTGTTACTTGTACATCCATCGTTATCTTCATAAGACTTCCTTCTTTTAAAATACACACTGTAAAGCCTGTAATAAATGATTATACAAAATGTGCTCAGCTACTTTGCTCATATTGTTCCCTTCCTCCATTTTCCCTTTTGCATACACTTCAGCGCCTGGATAGCCATGACCCAGCTGTATAACTTCACCCCTCAATCCATGCCTTGTCTCATCAGCCTACCACCTTCATTTATTCCACTGCAAAACCATCGCCTCCTGCCACAAAAGCCAACTTCTCTGTAGGCGACGTCGTAGAGTGGTGACTTAGATTTTTCTTTATAGGACTTCTATTTTCCTTCTAGCCCATAGTGTCTCTGTGTCTCTCTCTCTCTCTCGCCTTTACAAACCAGCTGCAGATTTCAGTGAATGACCCTGACAAATAGAATGGTTCTGAATGGGACAGTTGGCTCATAATTCCATGTTCACATGTTCATTACCCAAGTACCAGTAACAGCAATATGAGTGTTAGAAAATATCACATGACAGCACTTGACTGAAAATAACATGAAGTGTGTGTGTAGGAGGGAGAAGGGGGTGCTCCCTTTGTGAATCTGTCTGCATGTTTGTTTATTCATCACAGTTTAATTTGGCAGTGTAGAGATGTTGAAATCCAAATGAGCATGTTTTAATTATCTGGCTCATTTTCTGCGGCATTAAAATGAGTCATAAGTCATGACAAAGTCATGAAATTTTTTTTCACGCATTGGCTGGCCCTCCTGACGTGATGAGATGAGAAAAAAATGTCTGGGGGAAGTTTTTCACAGGCAAATAAACAAATAGGACACCTGCACCCATGCTATCAAGTCTAGATGGGCCACCATGATACAACAAGGTGTATAATCACCAAATGATCCACAGCAGATCTGGATGAAAAGTTTTAGGACAACTACACAAGCAAGCTCAGAAACTAGATTACCTGTAACATCCCCTAAAGGATCAAAAGCAAACATATCCGCAGCAGTCTGAGGTCAGGGTGTGTAAAATACCTGACCTGAGAGCCCAGTATGACAGAGCAACCGGAGTCAATTCACATTCATTTACAGCCCTGCAGCATGCAAATAAAGATTGATTAAAGATTGTTGTTTGTATTCCATACAAATACAAGAAAATATACAAGGCCATCAAAGTTTAAAAACTGAAAATATGATAAAAATGCTATGAAAATTGCTTTTTTTTCTAGACTGACAATGACTGCATATACAGGTACAGTATAAGGATCTGGACCCGTATTCACAATGCTTCTTAAGCCTAAACGTTGCTCTTAATGATGAAATTCTTAGAATTATGACATTTTCATAGAAATTCCCCCTCAAATTTAGTACTTAATCTTAGTAAAGATAATTATGATTCATGAAAAATCTAAGACCTAAAAACATGTTGCTCCTAAGGTAAAAATTGTTAAGAGTAGAGAGGAGGACTTTTAAGAGGCTTAAGGGTTTCTATTGCAGAGGGCAAAATGGCGGAAAGAAGAAATATTCTCCAAATACTGAACATAAAGCTAAAAGTAAACACTGCTCTTCTGTCCAATTTGGTTTTCTTGTTGTTTTACGTCCTTTCATCTCTCTTGGATTGTTGACTACGTACCATCCAAAAGTGCAACTGCCCTGCAATCATGTAAATTAGTAAAACCTGAAGCCATTTTGCTCCCATCAATCTAAAATTGATTAAAAGTAATAAAATCAGTACGGTAAATAAATGTAAGAACTTAAATGTAGTAGCTACTGTGTGGAAAGAGTGCTGTAAGCACTCTTCCATCTTCCTATCACCCTTCAGGCCTTCGGTATACAGCATAAGTCAATGGCGGGTACAGCTTTAAATGTTTAATTGTACATAACCAACCAGGGAACAGAGTCTCATTTCTTTAACCAAATGGACAATATGAATGCATTTTAGAAGAAGTCAGATAGTCCTCCACAGTGCAATATTTCCTCATTGAAACCTTAACTAATCCTGGACCTGCTGCTGTAAATATTGCCCACATGTCTTCTCTCACAAACACAAAACTCTGGTCTAGATTCTGTCGAAATGAAACACTCATAGTCCTTTTATTCAAGCCTTCCTTTCATTTCCTGCTTATATTTAGAAACTACAGGGAAAGGGGCCTTTTTGAACAACGATCACAGTCTTTTTAAACAGCTGCTTATCTCACTTACTAACTTGCTGGGCTAGCCAAGTTCACTCGAGAATTTGATTAGGCAACTCCTGCACAGTAGGAAAAAAAATTTTAATTAATTTTTTTATTCCCATTTGCAAACAAACAAACGAAAAAAAGATTTTCCTTTATAGTTTACATAAAGCCAATAATGGTATTTCTAACACAAAACAGTACATACATCTAACAGACTATGGAAACTATAAACAATGAGAACTTGGGGCATGATGAGTCTTATTAGGAGGACCCTTCATTTTATTAACTACTATATTATTATTTCTTCTGTAAAGCAGAGAAAGAATCAGTAATAGTATAATCATATTTGATATAATATTGAAAAACCTGGCTTTAAATGTTAGTCTTGTGTGAAAGGCTTGTACATGACACTTGTCATCACTCAATCCTAGTATCTTTGTCCTGTTTGGAAAGGTCTATTTGTTTCCGTATGAAAGTTCATATTCACATACAGAACTGTGCAAAAGGCTATGGCACATTGTTATGTGCACAAACTTCGTTATACATGTTTATTTTATGACTTCATTATTAAGTCAGTACAAAAAAAACAGATTTCTAAACATTGGTATTCCAATTTTATTCTTACAGGAAAATATCTGCAGGCCAGAAAACAAAGTAGCTTATTAAGTAAAAGAAAAAAGAAAAAAACTTCTGGGTTTTGCATGCATGAAAAAAGAAGCAGGTGAGACAAAGTCCTCAGAAGGACTGTAGGGAAGGACTCAGTAAAACTGAGCAGCTAATTATAAAACTGCATATATTGTATCCGAGAGTATATTTCATGCAAAGGGTCATCAGCAGTTATTAACTTTGTTTTGTTAACAAGCAGTTAATTTATATAGTATGTTTTGAATGTAGAAACCTTTATTGAAGACATTCTTGATCTACAGCAGATATTTGCATGTGTCTACGGTTTTTAAAAATACCCGGCTAGGTGTGGACATAGGCTAGGCCTAAGACATTTGCACAATCCTGCAAGTGTGGCATCTAATCAGATTGTAATTCATAAGTGTAGAATATTGTAGTTTACTTCCAATATTCATTTTATTCAACTGTTATCAATAACATTGCAGTGTCACCATCTATTTTAGTACATTTTACTTGCTAAAGAGTGCTTATCATAGATTATTATCATCATTATTTAATAAGACTTGTTAAGGCATGAACAAGATTGTGCAGGTATCTAAAAGAGAGAACAAGCTTCATCAGTAACCACACTGGCTATGGAGTGCCAAGTACTTCGGTGCCATGAGGAGCTCCATTTCCAGGTAAGTCCAGCACTCATCAAACTGAAAAAGTGTCACAGACTGGAGGCAAAGTGCAGATTCGTTTATGATCCAGCAGTGCCACATTACACACGTGGACAAAATTGTTGGTACCCTTCGGTCAATGAAAGAAAAACTCACAATGGTCACAGAAATAACTTTAATCTGACAAAAGTCATAATAAATAAGAATTCTATGAATGTTAACCAATGAAAGTCAGACATTGGTTTTCAACCATGCTTCAACCTAATTATTTTAAAAAATGAACTCATGGAACAGGCCTGGACAAAAATGATGGTACCCCTAACTTAATAGTTTGTTGCACAACCTTTTGAGGCAATCACTGCAATCAAAAGATTCCTGTAACTGTCAATGAGACTTCTGCACCTCTCTGCAGGTATTTTGGCCTCCTCACTCCTCATGAGCAAACTGCTCCAGTTGTTTGCGGTTTGAAGGGGGCCTTTTCCAGACAGCATGTTTCAGCTCCTTCCAAAGATGCTCAATAGGATTGAGGTCAGGGCTCATAGAAGGCCACTTTAGAATAGTCCAATGTTTTCCTCTTAGCCATTCTTGGGTGTTTTTAGCTGTGTGTTTTGGGTCATTGTCCTGTTGCAAGACCCATGACCTGCGACTGAGACCCAGCTTTCTGACACTGGCCAGCACATTTCTCTCTAGAATCCCTTGATAGTCTTGAGATTTCATTGTACCCTGCACAGATTCAAGACACCCTGTGCCAGATGCAGCAAAGCAGCCCCAGAACATAACAGAGCCTCCTCCATGTTTCACAGTAGGGACAGTGTTCTTTTCTTCATATGCTTCATTTTTCCATCTGTGAACATAGAGCTGATGTGCCTTGGCAAAAAGTTCCATTTTTGTCTCATCTGTCAATAGGACATTCTCCCAGAAGCTTTGTGGCTTGTCAACATGTAGTTTGGCATATTCCAGTCTGGCTTTTTTATGATATGTTTTCAACAATGGTGTCCTCCTTGGTCGTCTCCCATGTAGTCCACTTTGGCTCAAACAACGACGGATGGTGCGATCTGACACTGATGTTCCTTGAGCATGAAGTTCACCTTGGATCTCTTTAGAAGTCTTTCTGTGCTCTTTTGTTACCATTCGGATTATCCGTCTCTTTGATTTGTCATGAATTTTCCTCCTGCGGCCACGTCCAGGGAGGTTGGCTACAGTCCCATGGATCTTACATTTCTGAATAATATGTGCAACTGTAGTCACAGGAACATCTAGCTGCTTGGAAATGGTCTTATAGCCTTTACCTTTAACATGCTTGTCTATAATTTTCTTTCAAATCTCCTGAGACAACTCTTTCCTTCGCTTCCTCTGGTCCATGTTGAGTGTGGTACATACCATGTCACCAAACAACACAGTGACTACCTGGAGCTCTATATATAGGCCCACTGACTGATTACAAGATTGTAGTCACCTGTGATGCTAATTAGTGGACACACCTTGAATTAACATGTCCCTTTGGTCACATTATTTTCAGTATTTTCTAGGGGTACCATCATTTTTGTCCAGGCCTGTTCCATGAGTTTATTTTTTAAAATAATTCCATTGAAGCATGGTTGAAAAGCAATGTCTGACTTTCATTGGTTAACATTCGTAGAATTTTTATTTATTATTACTTTTGTCACATTAAAGTTATTTCTGTGACCATTATGAGTTTTTCTTTCATTGACTGAAGGATACCAACAATTTTGTCCAAGTGTGTATCTGTTTCCTATTAACAAAGCCAAGGCTGTGAACACACACAATTTTTTCAGCCCACACACAGAACTGACAGGTGCAGACCAGGAGGATATCTTCGCTGAATTTTTAAAAAAAAAAAAAGAGTATTAGATTAAAATAACTGCATCCTCCTCTGAAGTGAGAGTGATTAGTGGCGTTTGACTCACTGGGGTTGATGGGAAGTGGAGTCTAGTTTGGTTTTAAAATGACAAAAATAATGTTAGTTTAATATGTTTGTGTGATAATGTAAAATGATAACTGGCATGGTGTCTTTTGGGTTACAAGACGTGTTGCAGGAAAAGTAACAAGAAGTGGGACATGTACGCAGCTTGTTAAGAGAAAAAAATCAACTACAATGTTACCCTGGTTAATTTAAAGTGGTCAGCTGAATTAAACACGCCACCTAAAGATTAGTATTGTTATGTTAAGCGTTGTCTAGCTCGCTGGCAAATTCAGCACCCAAAAGCCTAGTCCAAAGAAAAAACATACTCAGCCCTGCGTTCAATAACAAGAAATCAATCATTTGTATTGTTGAATGGCTAGTATGCCAAAGACATTTTTGAACTACCACAAATGTTCTCCATGAGAGATCTTCAATCAACAACCTCAAATGTCTTTCATGATAATAAAGCTGTTGAATGGAAAAGTGCGTAGTCATCATAATTTTAGGTTTAAAGCTAAACAAATTGTAATAAAGGTTTTGTTGATGTTTATGTGACTTACTGTATGTCTTAATATTAAGATACTGTATGATACATAATTTGGTATAGGATTGTTTGGCTGCGTACAGTGCATACAGAAAATATTCACAGCGCTTTACTCTTTCCACATTTCCTTACGTTATAACCTTAGTCCAAAATGGATTCAATTCATTATATTCCTCATAATATACTACAAACAAAACCCAACATGAAAGGAGTTTTTCGAAATCTTTGCAAATTTATTAAAAAATAAAAAAACAAAAATACATCACACATACATATTGTAAGTATTCACAGCCTTTGTCATGACACTCAGAATTAAGCTCAGATGCTTCCTGTTAACACTGATCATCTCTTGATTGGAGTTCACCTGCGGCAAATTCAGTTCATAGGACATGATTTTGAATAATATATAAGGTCCCACAGTTAAGAGTGCATGTCAGCACAAACCAAGCCCTGAAGTCATAGAAATTGTCTGTAGACCCCTGAGACAGAACTGTATCGAGGCACAGATCTGGGGAATGGCACCGGAAAATTGCTGCAGCATTGAAGATCCAGATGCGCACAATGTCCTCCATCGTCCAAAAATGTAAGAAGTTAGGAACCACAAATACTCTTCCTAGAATGGGCCGTCTGGCCAAAGTGAGCATTCAAGGGAGAAGTGCCGTAGTCAGGGAGGTGACCAAGATCACTATGGTCACTCTAGGATCCTTCCAGAAGAACACCCATCTTGTAGCATCATACTCAAAAAGACTTGAGTCTCTAATTGGTGCCAAAGGTGCTTCAACAAAAAAAAAGAAAAAACCTTTTGACAAACTCCAGGCGGGCTGTCATGTGTCTTTTACTGAGCAGTGGCTTCCGTCTGGCCACTCGACCATGCAGACCTGATTGGCGGAGTGCTGCAGAGATGGTTGTTCTTCTGAAAGGTTCTAATAAATTTTTAATAAATTTGCAAAGATTTCAAACAAACTTCGTTCACGTTCTCTTTATGTGTTTTTTTTGTTGTCGACTTTTGAGGAAAATAATGGATTTAATTCATTTTGGAATAAGGCTGAAACATAGGCAAAATGTGGAAAAAGTGCTGCGCTATACATACCTTCCGGGTGCACTGTGGCTACATTTAAGGGACATACAGTACAGTAGTGTTTTGTTGTTCTTTCCTAGCTGTGTGAATAGCCGTGTCAGTGGGTTACATGCCAAATATGAATGGCACGTTATATATAAGGGTACAAGATGCACAAACTATAGCTTTGGATTGGTTGGAAATTAGAACATCTGTTCGAAAGCCCTAAAAACGCCTGTTTTTAGGGCTTCAACAGGCCTTGCAAGACAAGCTGCTACCCTAAATGTTGCACTACAGTGGCAAGGTGCCACTCCTTTTAAAGAAAAGGAGAGATAATGGAAAATAGAGGGCTGGGAATGGCAATTGTCTGGCTTCCTCTAACTACAATCATTCTAGCTCACTGGCACTGGATTGTTATCACCTTCTATCCATTACATCCTATACTGTATGTGTACATACACCTACAGTACATTTCCCTCCATTCTTTGCTTAGTTAGTTGTGTTTCAATGCCAGCATCACTAAGCTTTTGTGTGTTTTGTCTATCCACTTTGCCAATATCTGCTTATTGGCTATTTTGCTTATTTTATGCATTTTGTATAATTCTATTTGCTGTGTTTTTGTCATTTTGGTCATTACACTCAAGGGCCAGTAACATCTCCATTACCAGTGTCAAATCCTGACAATTAAGTCCTTTGCAATATTCAAGTATGACATGGGAATTATGACTAGTTCTCCTGCCTTAATAAATACACACTAATACACACAAGACGGTTTTCAATTTTGTAAGATTCATTCTCAACCTACTGCTTTTGATGCAATAATGTTGGAAAGATATGAGAAACATGCAAATGTATACTTGGGACCTTTTTTTCTGCAGCGACCTAAGGTACGGCTATACATTCTTAAAACATGCAGCGAAGTAGTTATCTATAATTTCCAGCAGATATGTCCTCTCAGTGGTGACAGTCAGCCTTCTGCTCTACAGCCATATTGATTCTTATAATCCCGTACTCTAAGACTTTCAGGCAGGCAGACAGAGTTGCAAAATACCATCTCACATCCCCTTTAACCAGTTTCCATTGCCTGTCCTCCTTCCTTGCCAACCCCAGCCGTCTAGTTTCCATTATCTCTCCTTTTCTTTAAAAGGAGTGGCACCTTGCCACTGTAGTGCAACATTTAGGGTATCAGCTTGTCTTTCAAGGCCTGTCAATCTCAGTGCACAACAGAACTCTGATACACCCAATACACACAAAAACGCATTTAACTAACCGGCCCTTTTAGGGCACTCCGATCCTCACATTTATACCGGAGAACAGCATTCAGATATACCTTAAGACATCTCTTTTAGCGAGATCTCTTGGGTAGGTTGTCGTAGCTGGTAAGGAAGGAATAAGAATATACACAAAGTTTGGTAGTCACAATAATATCTTCAGTCGGCAGATGGGGAGATTTTATTTTCACTATACATAACGAGGATCTCACAGTAGTGCTGTATTTCTTTATGGCCTAATTAACTGGCAAACAGCCATTTTTCCCTACAGCTTAATTGCATAGTCACAGTCAGGGATGATCTAGAATCATGTGCCTGCTGTGTTGTCTCTACTTTTAGGTTTCATTTGCAGTCCAGAAAAAAAGCATTTTCTAACCCATTACAACGAGACAGGGCATTTACGTACATGTTTAAAATATCATCAATTATTTAAGCAACCTCAACCCTTTGACTCATCTTTAATTTATGTGATGACACAACAACACATAATAATTGATTGGACTGTAAACAGCTGATTCGTATCCTTTAAGAAAGTTTAAGTACCTTTTATGTACTGTAAAACAATGAATAATGCTTTGTAAATGAAAAATTCACATACCAATGAGAATACTACTATATTAGAAATATACTGCATATTATTGAAGAAATATACTGTATATTATTCACATACATTGCAATACACGCACTTATGACTATGATGTTGAGCAAATCATAGTGTGGCTATTATATATTTTTAGCATGATATATTTTCGTAAAGGAAAATTACAATAAGGATATATTAAGTAAGTATAATTAAATATTAAAAATGTATCACATATGAAATAAAATTAATGTTTAAAGAGTTGAAGAGTACTTTCTACAGTTTCTCCATTGTAAGGTACTTTCCTTTGTCTTCTCTACAATGTCTCAGTACATACAGTACATGTGATGAGTATAATCAGCTTTAAAATGGGGGTTTATGGGGGTTATGAGGGTTGGGCTGGGGGATGGTGGAATGCAATAAAAAAATTCTATGATAAGGTTGTTCCAATATTATGGTTTCAGTGTTTAAGATTACCTCATCACTCACTTAAAAAAAGCAATTAAAATGTATTTCTGCCTCATCCTTTTCGTGTCTGGCTGCAACCTCCCCAAAATCTTGCAATACCTCCCTCTGGACCCTCTCTAAATCATATTATAGCAGGCTTTCTTTCTCTTTGCATGGGATGCAGACTGTTATCCAGCATTGATTAGAAATGTAGTTGTTAAAAGAAACAAGTTGCTTTAATAATAATTATGGTTTTCAAATTCTTTTTTTTTTTCAAAAAGTTAATAATTGTTCAAGACTTCTAGTCGAAAAACAAGTATACAGTCTTCAATAGCCTACAAAAAGTAACACTACCTCAGGCTTGGCAAGGGAAGAAGGTAAACTAGCTAAAAAATGTGCCAAATGGGAAAATAATTATGGCTATAATTCATTGTTAAAAATCATGATAAGCTGTTACATTATATAACCCATTTACTTTCAAACAATGGCTAAAAATGTGAGTCGTAAAATTACTACTTTATCTTTTTTTTCCCTGACTAAATTTTTTTAGTCATTTTTAGACATTTTTTCCTCAATCTCAGGCTTATAAACAGAAATAATAATTAGCAACAGGAAAATACTTTTCCAAATACAGCAGGTCTATATGTCCAATTTTTAGAAACCTAATTTCATGATGTTCTTGAATAACTAAAATGAAAACATCACAGAAAATAAAATAGCATTGCAACCTATTGAAGTCATAAATAATTAGCATAATGTATTATCAAATTAAATACTGTAAAGCTTTAATTACTTCCATGCGTCAATTAAATTTAACCTGATTAAAGTTCAATTTTTAATTTGCCGCTTAATTTTTCTCCGTAGAAATTTGGCAAATTATGACTTATCATAGGATCTTTTAGCCTTCGTGTATTTATAATTACTAAAAGAGTCCATTCAGATTTTTTTTGGTTCAGTTGTGGGTATTTTAGTAAACTTAGGCTGCCCTTTACCTGCTGTTATTGTGATAGAAATCATGGCTAGCAGCTAATTTAAGATCAGGTTTGCTGCCAATATTTTGTAGAATGAGATTGATTCTCACCCTCACTTTGAACTCGGAGAATTTCTTGCCATTGCATTTAAAATTCTGCATATTCAAAGAGGATGATAAGTAATGCCATAGTGCATTACCAGCACAAGCTGGTAAAACTACATACGCTTAATGGCCACTTCGATAGGTTCACCTGTTTGATCGCTTGTTAAGGCAAATATCTAATCATCCAATCAGATGGCAGCAGCTCAATGCATTTAGGCATTTTCACATGGTCAAGATGATCAACTGAAGTTCAACAGAATGGGGAAGAAAGGGGATTTAAGTGACATTGAATGTAGCATTGTTGTTGTTGTCAGACAGGCTGGTTTAAGCTGATAGAAAGGCAACAGTAACTCAAATAACATCTTGTTACAACTGAGGTACCCTGAAGAGCATTTTTGGTGCCATTTTGGGTGCCACTAACGTCAGCTAAAATAGAAAACTGGCTACAATTCTCATGGGCTCACCAAAATTGAACAACAAAAGATTTGAAAACATTGCCTGTTCTGATGATTCTCAAATGCTGCATTTGCATGTTAGGTTCATAATTTGGTGTAAACAAAATAACACATGGATCCATCCTGCCTTGTCTTAACAATTCAGGCTGCTGCTGGTGGTGCAATCGTGTGGGGGATTATTTTCTTGGCCCCCTTTTGTCCCTTAGTACCTGAGAATTGTTGCTAACCATGGTCCATCCATTTACAAACATTGGCTGCCTTCAATGGGTACAAAAAGTGTACCCATCTTTTGGTGCCTGTATATCGTTTTCTTGCAGCAGTATAATGTCACAAAGTTCATCAACTGAGATTAGTTTCCTGAACATGACACTGAAGTTCACAGTACTTAAATGGTCTCCACAGTCAACCTCTCAATCCAATAGAGCACGCTGATGTGATGGAATGGACGATTCGTATCATGGATGTGCAACTGATAAATCTGCTGCAACTGTTTCATGCTAGTATGTCAATATGGACCTAAATCTTTAAGGAATGTTTCCAACAACTTTTTGAATTTATGCCGTGAAGAATCAAGGCAGCACCATAGGCAAAAAGGAATCCAACCCAGCACTAGTAAGGTGCACCTAATGAAGGGGATGGTGAGTCTAAGTCAGACTACTAAGATATAGAGGCATCACTTGCATGTTAAATGGACCTAAAATGACATTGTTGAGATACTGTCACCACTGGCATGCCATAAACGAAACTAGGATATTTGGATATTTGCTTAAAATGGTACACTGTCATACTGGTATATTGTCACACCATTTATACACTCTCTAGAAAACATCCAGAACCATTAAAGTCTCCAAACATGAATAACAAGGCCACCAGCACATGAATTATCTTTATTGTTAATGTACCAGAGCAGAAATCAGATCACGTAACAACTGCAAACTTTCATCACAGAGTCAGATATGAGCTCCCATTTCTGCTGCCAATTACTACCCTAGAGAGGGAAAGAGAGAAAGGGAAAGGGAGCAGTGGTGGAATTGCATGTTTTAATTACTGTGAAGGCCTAGATTTCAGAGAAAGAAAGATACTGACATGTCAGTCCCCCAAGCTCGCTGACAAGACTTTGTCACCACACTGTTCCTCTCTTTTTTCACCATTTTCTAAGAAGTTTATTTTTATGTAGAGCAAAAAAGAAAGAAATAACTGTAAAACAACTGTACATTGAGGGATGGAGACAGCAGATACCCCATCCTTCAATACTTTATTACTGTTTACAATTTTCAAAGAATGTCTAAGTGAAAATGGCATGATAAAACATCCTGTTAAGAATATCTTTATATCTTTGCTTTTTTTAAATAATAAAAAAAAGCTAGAAACAAAAGCAACAAGTCTAACATACAAGGTTAAGCTACTGTAGTAGGGATTGTGGTGTTTTTTTTTACTGTCAGCCATGTCTAATCCTGTCATGGTCGTGCTGCCTTGGCTGCATAAGGTTACTAGTTGTTCCAATCTATGTATCACACCATAGCAAATTGGAATCAGTGAGCAGTCATCAAGCAGATTGACAGATTGTTCAGCATGTTAGACTTGTTGCTGTTGCCTCAGGCATCTAGCTATCAGCACAGATTTCATATGCCCAGTCTTACATACAAATTGTTTCCCTGACTTACAGTTGACCACAGAAATTTCTTTCTTTCTTTTTTAAAGCAATCCTCTACTTTAATGGATGTTGGCACTGTAGCCATGGCTCATCTAATAACTCACATATCACTATTGAGTTTGTTAGATTATGTGTATGGTTCCTTTAGTGACCAACCTGATTATTTGTTTACTGGATCAATATTCACAAAAACATAAATTGATTTCATGACCACAAATTGGTCATGACCAAAAGGCCTAGGTAAAATGTTTAGACCAGAAGCCACCGCAATTGTAATTTCTTTTGTACATATTAAACATATTGCGTACTGTTCACTTACAGTTTACAGTAAATAATTACAATTTGTTTAAATTAATAGACCTTGATGAGCATTTAGAACTTAGAATTTAGATAGTATTTATGAGTTTGCAGAAATTATATTTTATGTAATACTTTTGTAACAGTAACTGTCACCTTAAAGTTCCACCAACTTAAAATCTTTCAGAATAGCGTTTTTTTTGTGTCTGACGTTATCTGAGCAATAGGGCACTGGTGGCTCAGTGGTAGGTGTTTCGCCTACCATGCGAAAGGCCTGGGTTCGATTCCAAACAACTGAATGAAGTGCCTGTCCCAAGTTGAGTTTCGCCAACTTATTCTTATTAAACTAGATTAAACTAAAATGGCTATCTAGCTAAATACAGTTTGTTAGCATTAGTTTAGTAACTAGCTAGTTTAGTATATAACTTTCAATTTACATTAGCTACATTTTTATTTTTTACTAAAGAGCGTGCTTCTGAAATTGTACTGTAATACTACGTTATACAGTAGCAGGCAAATGATTGGAAGTCTACAATGACAAAAAACAGAATCAGTTTCCATTTTATGTGTACTCGTTTTTTATTCCAGTCCATTTGGCATTTTTATCATATCTGTGTTTAACCTTTAAAAACACTTAATGTCTTATAACAGGTATACTTTAGTATTATTTTTTAATCCCCACTGTTTACTTTGTACATTTTACGTATACCTCAGATGGCCTTATCTCATAAAAAAAAAAAAAATCAATATATACTGTACAAGTAAGCAATCATATAAAATGAGGGATCTTCTTCGTCTTGCTAATATTGCTTATGTTATCTGCGAAGAGCATGTTGGATGAGGGACCAGATTAACAAGTGCAGTGGCGAAAGAACTGACTAGAAATACCTAAATCCTAAAATACCTAGAATACCTAAAATACCTAGCTATGTGTGCTTTTGTGAATGTAAAGCTTTTATTAGTGTTTTGGACATAAGCCTGTTCAATTTTGTTTCTCATCAGATGCGGCCTGTAAAATTGTCTGCAATGCACCTGCGCCGTCCGACTGTAACCAAGAAAGCACTTACACACTCTGTACAAAAGACAAAGGAAAATGACGAATAAAACTATGGAGGATACAGCCAGCAGAACTCCCTGAATTCACTATTTTAATACAAATGTAAGCAAACAGAACAGTTTTAATTACAAGTGACTTTTATTTCAGGTGATAAAATAGAAACTGGTGTGGACATATTTCTGGTCATAAAAGGCTGTCCTCATTTGACCATCTGAATCAGTTCCCCAAGCCACCACCCTGTATTTACTGTACAACGAACACTTTTCAGAAATGCACTACTTTCCATTAATCTGTCACAGCAGCAATCTAACTTGATCAGCCCTTGTAACATTTACAGATCACTTTCAACACAGCATTGCAAGCAGTCACATTAACAGATAGGTACAAACAAGATTATGAAACATTGACATAGGACTAACAATCTTATTCTATTTAAAAATGGCTTTAAATGATGAGTAAAAGTGTTGATAACTTAAAGCACGGTGATAACTATTCTGTGGTAAAAATCTAACCAATCATACATCAGACTGAATTCTTGTAATCAGTCATACTGCAGAACTGTCAAAGGTGTACAATCTCTTTCTCCAATCTCTCTTTTATGGCAGTGGTTATGCCTAAATGAATAAATGAGGCACAATAAAGTAAAAGTAAAATGACTAAATGACAGAAAGTCATCCCTACAACAGATTGATGAAGAGACTATGTTAGTCCCATGTCTGAAAAGAGCTTAGATCGGCTGAAGAACTGTTTGAGTAACACTAGAGGTCTACTTGTATAGAAACGACTATGAAATCAAAATCCCCTCTTATTGAGCCCTAACATCTACCCCAAACCATGTCAATTAGGAAGCACAATCATCCCTGCAATGGCTGTAAGAATTTTAAAATCTATCAATACATACATTTAAACAATAATGTTCTGAAATAATAACAGGATGAAAGAATACTCACACAGAATGTCACATCAAACGGCCAAGCTGGTCGGAGTATGTAACCATGGCTGCAAAACCATCCTTAAAAATTTCTAAAAAGGAAGATGCAACACATCAAATAACGATTGTTGCCTTATTTTAAAGAAACTCATACACACAAGTCGATTTTTTTTCTTTCTGGGCACCATTTATCAATCAGACACTATGTTTGCTTGTTGGCACCATAATAAATGCAGGGAGGCCTCATGGAAAGTTCCACCAGAAAACAGCTTCATTAGAGGATTGAGCCCACTGCTTATCACCCAACTACAGGCAAAAAAAAACAAGCTCTTGCTGATAAGGCAGAAACCAGTTGTTACCCATATTTATACATGTAGTGTTAGTGGTATGACATTTCACAGTTAACTTAAACTGTAATAAACGAGAGGGATACATTCGTCCATGATATCTTGCTTCCAGGAAAGTCTAAAGATTAAACACATTTCCTCGCATCTGATGATTCTTTTGGACACTCTTTTAGGATGTGCATCTGCTTGGCTGCTTTCGCATGTGCAATCTAAATGTCATTCAAATAGCCAGCTGCTTTAGTCAACTCTGTCAGGCCTAAGAGCTTCCTCATGGTAATTATAGTGTTTCAGTAAATTCAAGGGCACAGTTCAGGAATCCATTCATGAATGTACGTCTAAGGAATGTCACAGTATCCCTAAATAAGCAGACAGAAGAAAAGGTGCCGATTCCCACTGGGAGGCAGCAGAACAAACCATGAAAATGATTCATCAGATGCAAGCTGTGGTCTTTTCCCCTCTTTCTAGGCTCTACAGTTAACATGTATAATTGATGTTCTCATATGGGCCTTGGACCAGGGCCTTTTTGAACCTCTGGGATTTTATGCTGATGTTTTCTGGTGCTGTTTGTGTGTGCTTGTGTAATTAATATCTATTAATTAACACATGTTTTGTGCTGCTCTACCTAATTCTTTACATACGCAAACGTGCATGCTGATGTTTCTTTACTATCCCGGACTAATGAGGACTAAATCATTGGAGAGGTTGCTTGGAGAAAGGAAAACGCCTGATGACTGAGATGTAGTTTGAATTAATTTAACATCCAAAAGAGCGAGTGTGTATATGGATGCAACATTAAAAATATGACATTTTGACCTTATGTTGAAATGTACAAAAAAAAAAAATAGAGAACTGATATCATACTGATATCTGTCTTATCAACAGGCTATTTTCGTTTGCATGCAATATAACCTATGGTAAGGAAAAAGCCAGATTCCTCCATTCCTACTGGAAGCTTATCTGATTGAGCAGCCTGGCCCCAGGGCTTTCTGGCTCCCTCAAAGCACTCTGTCCTCTCCTCTCTTAGCTCTTGTGTGCGCTTAAAATATGCAAACGGGCTCTGATTTGAGCACTTAACGACCCACGCCCACATCGTACATCTGCTTGTCTCCATCCTTGGCCTTGCACATGACCCTAGCTTGTTTCATCCTTCGCCAGTCGCTCTGTATTGGACTGCGGCGCTTCACTCACCTCCAGACGGGTCAGAGCTGAACCCCTGGCTGCTCTTTACGGTCCCTCACGAACATAAAGCGTGCATGAATCATTACTGCAGTCACACGGGCCACTTAATTTTGTCTCCAGATATGTCGTATATCCCTTGCGCTCGTCAAAAAAAAAAAGAAAAAAAAAGCTCAAAGTCAAAATGTCCGCGCGGTGCAGACGCGTCGCCAGCTATCACAGAGAGACGGAAAGCGGGTTCGCGTCGCTTTACAGACTAACCAATAAAGCTATTGCATGAATGGCGCTTTTGTGTTAATTGCTTGGAAATGTTTCCACAGAATGGGGAAAACGTCCCCGCCTCGTTTGCTTCCACATCAAAGGTCGCCCCGGTAAAAAAAAAAAAAATCGGTTAATTGGTCGCAGCATCACAAAAGACCGCTGCAGATACACACGTGCGTGCGTCGCCTTTTTAGTCTAAAACCAGTGCTTCCGCTTTTACGCATTAACTCCAATCTATACTCTCTTCAATCACTTTATTGCACACATCTAGTATTATGTCTATAACACATGTGATGGAGTAACCACAAACGCGTCCGATGTTTTGACATGTGCAAGGGGCAATGAGCGCGAAAAACAGACAGACACACAGTCTAATAAAGAGCCGTGCATACTTACGCAGGTTATGGGCTCCGGGGTCAGCTGTGGCCTGTTTCTCTCTGTCTTTCTCTCAGTATGCGGCTGAAGTGCTGGGACTCGCGGTCGCAGCCCCGTGCGCATAATCAGTGCTCCGCGCGCGTTATTACACAGAGCTCGCGCGCGCCGCGGCGACTGATATCCGCATCAGCACCGCCTTCTCTCCGCACCGCCATCACTCTGGCCTCTGGCTTCAGCTCCTCTGGCAAGGCAAATTTTGACTTGTTCGGGGTTTTTTTTTTTTTTTTTTGGATGCTGAATAATAAAAAGCCTACTCGCCTCTCCGTCTCTCGGCTGCGCGTGTGACAGCACGCGAATGCTCAAATGCTCTGTTGCACGCGCCCCCTAGCGGCACACAGACGGCAAACTGGGATTATACACGGCCAGATGTGTGAAGAAAACGAATCCGCTTACAATATGAGCTATATCTTTACTCCTGCAACATACGAAGTTGCCCAGTTGCCTCTATTCCACAGACATCTGCAGTAATCATAATATTTATATGATTGCACAGCCTATCGAAAGAGATTCTGGCATTTCTTTCATGCACAGGTTAGAGGCCAATAGAACCACACCCATATCTCGTCTAGCTCGGAGATTCATATCAGTCACTGTTTTTGACATGACCTGTTGTGCAGCATCATATGCTGTGTTTATGACTGAGCCGCGTACAGCGTGCCAGTTTGCTGACTCACTGCTGCTCATTTGTGCTGGGGAACAGCAGCTTGTTGTGTGTCCTGTAGGGCATGTTGTGGTACACAGGGGGGCAGAGTAGTCTCTGTGAATATGATGGTGATCGTGCATCATGCCAGCAAGGTGAAGGACCTTAAGCTTGTACAAGAAAAAAAGAAGACTCAGCAAGAAGCTCTGTGTGTGTATTCCAGATCTATGAAAATATACTGTACAGTACACATTCTGAATAAGTGCTATCCAAGCACAGAAACAGGTCACCTGAGCTCAGTCTTCCTTTACCACTTATTCTGTACAGCGTCCTGGAGCCTTTCCCAAGAGACTTTGTGCACAAGGCAGGATACACCCTGGACAGGGTGCCAATACTTTGTAGAGCACACACACACACACACACACACACACACACACACACACACACACACACACAAGGCAATTTGGGAACGCCAGTTACCCTAACCTGCATGTCTTTGGACTGTGGAAGGAAACCAGAGTACCTGGATGAAACCCACCAATAATGAGGAGAACATGCAAACTCCATGACCACACAGACCTGAGGCGAGTGAACCCTTGAACCTAGAGGTGTGAGGTGAAAATGCTAATCACGATACCACCATGCTGCTTCATGTAATATAAGCGTAGCTGATTGTATCAGACTGGTTTAATTACCCCTCTGAAGCATAAAACTGGTCAGAAGAGACCAAAGTGATGCACATTATCTGTCAATGTTTTATTGTTTTTCTCTACAAGGTTTTTTTTTTTTACATCACAAACAATCATTTTCATATTATTTAATTGTAATTTTTTATTAAATGCATTTTTTGTATCCATTATTATGCTCTGTTTATTATCAAGACGGGTGAAAAATGACCTGTATGTATTCCCAAGGGAACTTAATAGGAACCATTTGTTTGGGGATTATTAAGTTGTTTTGGGGGATATATTACAGTGGCCCAAATGACCAGGGTCACATTTAACCTATTTAGAAGACAGTCTTAACACATCTGTGTGACTGATATGTGTAATATGTGTAAGTGTTTTACTTCCCCCTAAATATTTTATTGATGTATATTATTTTGTAAATGTGTCTATCATTAGGAAATGTGATAATAGAATAGTTATAGCGTGACCTATTATTTAATTATTTATTGCTGATGATATGTTGTGTTATAGCTTGGTTGTAGTTGATCTGCTCCGTTTTAGCTAACTAGTTCCTGACTTAAAATGTTTTTGCTATCTAGTTACTGACTTTAAATGTTTTTGCTATCTAGTTGCTGAGCTATGGGGCTTTAGCTGTTATGGCAGGGGTTGGGAGAGATTAGCCCAAGTACTGAAGAAACAGATACATCTTAAGTCATTGCTTGAAGACTGCCAAAGACTCAGCTGGATGGACATCTAGAGAAAGTTAATTTCACCACCAGAAAGGAGTCTAGAAAGATGTCTTCCTTGATCCCTGAGAGATGGTGAAACCAGCCAAGCAGTGCTGGAGTGAACATGGGATGGGAACATGGTGCGGTGCGAAGTGTGATTACAGTGGAGAGGTAAGTGGTTGCTGGGCCATTTTTAGGTTTGTAATTATTTATACTATAATATAAATGTAATTACGTATATTATTTAAAATATTTAGCATTATTACTTTTACAATACATTTATGCAACTTGTGCATTTTTGGCATCTTCTGCACTATATTGTACCGTACATGTGATGTTAAAAAAAGAAAAGAAAAGTGCTTTCAACAAATATGTATTAAATAAATTCTAAAAATTAAATCCAATAAAAACTCTTACATTATACATTACATTACACTACATTACGGCACATCCCATAGCCTTGTGTGCGCCACCTGCTGGTTGACATTTATTATTGCCAAGAGGGATAGTGCATTCTATAGAAAACAAAGAGCTGTGTTGACAGCAAACTGATTACAATGAAAATGTTTGCCAGCTTCCAACATGGGATATTGTTATATTAAAAGTCATATAACATTGTTAAACCAGTTTTAAAATGTTATAGCCTAGCCAAAGTAGCAATAAAATACACACAGGAGAAGAACATTCTGCCACTAGGCTCAATAATATTACACTCAAATTAACATTAGCACTAAATATTCATTGATATGACACCCATATAAATGTTCAATAACACCTCATCAAATTAACATTGTTATAAAATAAACCACATGCTATAAATGACTACTCAAGGATTGTTTTATTGTGTAGAATGTATGGATCCAATATTAAGTATCAACATCAAGGCATTACCAGTAGAAAATACTGAATCATATCAAAGGAAAAAAGGTTGAGTTCTTGAAATTTAGCATAGTAAGTAATCTGTGTGGAGCATGAAAATTGCTTGTTTTATTTGAATGTTAAGTGCTATACTCATACTAACTTAATATTTGTTGGCAGATTAGAAAGCTAATGGTACAACAAACTTTATAAGCTTTATACACTAACCAGAGTCACTTTTGGTAGGCCCCAGATATTACAAGCAGTAGTCCAGGAACTGGCGTGGAGTTGTTTTTCAGGAGTTGGGCTCGGCCCCTTACCTGAATTGAAAGGAACCCTTAATGCTACAGCATACCAAGACATTTTGGACAATTTCATACTCCCATCTTTGGGGGATCAGTTTGGGGTGAGTCCCTTTCTGTGCTAACATGACTGCACACCAGTGAACAAAGCAGGGACCATAAAGACATGGATGAGCAAGTTTGGTGTGGAAGAACTCGATTGACCTGTACAGAGTCCTGAGAGGAAATTGCAAGCCAGGTCCAAATGCACATCTGGAAGAGTGGTCAAAAATTCCCATAAACACACTCTTATACCTTGTGGAATTCTTCCCAGAAGAGTTGTAGCTGACGGTTGGCTGCAAAGGGTGAGCCACGTCATATTAAACCCTATGGATTAAGAATTGGAATAGGCAGGCGAGCAAGTCCTTTTGGCCTTATAGTGTAATATGCTATGTTGCAACAACTGAGCTATGTTGTTTTATGGAAGTAGTGCGTCTTAACCACTGATGTTACATGCAGGGTACATGCTTGGATCCTAACAGTAACACAACAATATGGATACCTGATATAAAAATTATATGAGCATGTTCTCCCCAATGCCTAATACACCAGTAAACATAGATGGATTGCAGCAAAGATCCTATTACTTGGGAAGAATAACAGGCGGAAGAGACTTGCTAGGGCCTAGAATCTTTGGTCTGATGAGTCCAAATTTTAGATTTTTGGTTTTAAACACCATGTGTTTGTTACACTTACAGAGGGTGAGCAGAATGTCTGAATCCCACAGTGAAGCATTGTCAAAACTGTGGGGACACCAGCATGGCTAACACAGCATTTTGCAGTGACGTGCTATCTCATCTGGTTTGCATTTAGTGGAACCATCATTTGTTTTCCAACAGGACAATAGACCACAAACACACCCCTAGATTATGTAAGAGCCATTGGTTGAAGAAGGAAAGTGATAGATGTCACAAGCCAGCCAGATCAACCCAGCACTTCCAGAACCTAAACTCCACTCCAGGTTTTTCTCCCGGCAAGCTCACCTGTTGCTCAC
>QMIH01002341.1:13014-49495 GCA_003987875.1 Clarias batrachus | reverse complement strand
AAAAAAAGGTTTTGACAGAGCAATTTATTGAAAAAGGGTTCCCGATAGGACTTGGAAATTCATCAATTTTCACTTTCAATTACAATTTTGCCTTCTAAATATTATGAAAACAAGATAATTATAACTGAATTATAATGCCTTAGTGCATTTCGCAACTTTATTAATTAATGGATTAATTTATTGTGTGTGTGTTCATGAAAGGTTAATCACTRTCACCTGGTATGTTTTCCCGAAAGTGATTATGCATTGCCCAAACAAGAAAAATTTGTCAGCCTTGAAATATGCAAACAACCATTAAGGTTTATTACCAATAGTTCAACTTGCTCCACACAGAATAATAATACAATCAAAAACTATTTCAGCTGCAGTTATATACTAGAGTCCCACTGTCATCGTTCATAAATGTTTAAAAATAATAATAATAATTGGGGATTTACTTTTTTTTATATATAAGTTACAGTTTTCTGTCAARCTTGGAATGTAGTGTAAAGGAATGCGTCTTGTAGAGTTAGTGACTGCCACTATTATTCGAAATCTTTCAGGCATAAATCTACTTGTCTAGTCTTATTTGTCAGGATTGTCTTTTAACCTGCTTATAAAGATTAAAAGAATTGAGTTTACATCAAATATGAGATATGTAATGTATATTTTATAAGGTGTTTATTTATTATTATTATTATTATTTTAGATTCAACAGAATGTAATGAACAAATTCTAAAAACAATGATCTGCCAAGTTACAAAATATAGCGAGAGTTGAATATTTTGACAGTAGAAAACAGCAACAACAACAACAAGAAATATTTCAATAACAAAGTTTAGCCATAAAACATTGACCTGATTATGGAGAAGCAGTGGAAAGATCCCGAAGGATTTCGGTGAAAACCCCTAGCAGATAGCAAAGCGAAAACAGCAAGCCATGACTGGTTTWGCATTTCTTTTATTTATATGTATAGTTCTTGCTAACTCTTTGGATAAGGTGCAATCTTCCATCTCACTTGTTTTCACATGTTATGCCGATTCAGCTGAATATCTCTCATGCATCACCATCTGCACTTCTTTGTATTTGCAAATAATGACAACTTTATGAGACAGAGATAAGTTGTTACTACTATCATAGCCATTTATCAAGYCCCTATACCATGTAAATAACTCGGTAGACTCTTAGAATAAGGATTTGCCAAGTGGCTGTTTGTAGAATAATGGATTTTTTTGTTTGTTTATTTGCTTACTAAAATCATTTCAGTTTGGAACCCAAACTATAAGCACCTTGTTGCACTGTTCCATGTAAAACCTTTTATGGGGTTTCCAAATAAGAACTAAGGACTTGAAGTCCATGGATGGAAATTGTTTGATTTCAACACATGGATGTATTTGTCAGGTTCTTCAGATCATTCCTGAAAAATATTTGCAGTGTCACAAGGCATGTCATCCTGTTCAAAGAGGCCAGTGTCAATAGGGAATACTCTCACCTTGAAGAGGTGCATTTGCTCTGCAACAATGTTTAGGTACATGATGTGCTTTTGGAGATAGTCAGGGTTCAGCATGGGTACTCAGACTGGTCTGCACCTACACAGCCCATATTCAGCAGCCCACACTTTATGATGCACCTTTTAATCATAGAAGGAATTAACCATTTCAGTAATCTGTGCTAGAGTAGCTCTTCTGTAGGATCAGACCATACGGACCAGCCTTCACTCCCCACGTGCATAAAGGAGACATGGCCATCCATTCCTGTCTATGGTTCACTGGTTGTCCTTCCTTGGACCACAGGAATTGTAATGCTCAGCCATTACAATTTCGCTCAGATTCTTAGTTTGCTCATTTACCTCAATCAAGCACATCAACTTTGAGAAGAGAGAGTTTATTTGGAGCCTAGTATATCTCACGACCTGACTTCACCTGTCAGTGGTTTTGATATTGTGGCTAATCAGGGCAGGTCCTAGTAACTTGCTGTACACTTGTAAGCTGGAAGGTTTTCTAATATAATATGTCTTATAAAGTGACCAACTGATAAAAATGACTGTGCACGGCTTTTTTCTTATTTTATTTTCTTATTTATTTATTTATTTATTTATTTATTTTACATTTCGTTTCAATAATGCTATGCAACACTTAGATCTCCTGACTTGCCATGGCAAACCACTGAAGCAATGAAAATCCAATTTGTTCCTGGAAAAAAATGATCATTGACCGATGGTCTGATGTACAATTGACCGATGGTCTGATACAGGTGTTTTGTAGTCTCCATAAAGATGCGCCTGCATAATCATGCAAACAGATCAGGGATCGTTTGACAAAGAAAAATGCAACAACTCTGGCCATTCATTAAAAAAGCTCCACTAATTATTGCCTAATTATTAGCATAATTTTTCCAGAGAGTTCAATAACTGACATTAAGTGAATAGACAAATAATTAATTTTTATAAATTATTTTATATTATAAATATGAATTTTTAGCCTATATTGGCCTAATTTCGTTCATGACTTTTGTTAACAGTGTCTATCTTCTCATGAGCAACCGAGAYTCATCTAGTGATGGCAGTAAAGACCTCTTCTGCTATCCTTCTAAACAATATGCTTTACTCCTGGTGACACTTGACATTTACTTCAACATGTGGTTCTTCCTAAGGATATATTATTATACAATAGCATCACACATTTCCTTCACTGGAACTGAAGAGCCCAAACCTGTTGAGGTGTGCATTTGTGTATTTATGCATTTTTTAAGGTAAAGTAATTGTACTTTAAGAAAGCTTTAATAGTCACAATTGCTCATTTTACTGTTTTTTTGTACTTTATTAATCCTGTAAAGCCCAACACATCAAAAAAAATAGACCGAAAAGTCTAATTTTTTGGAACTGGGATGTTTATTAGCCCCTTTAACAAAATCCCCCCCCAAAAAAATTGATGTTTTTTTTTTTTTTTTTTACATATAATTTTGTATGAGATTTTTTTCACTTTTGATTTGGCATTTTTGGCAAATTTTTCATCACAACAATGACAAATTTCTGATTGTTGTTGTTGCATACTTGTCTGGGCTACACTCGCAACCTGATTGTCATCTTCATCACTGCCATCTGCCACGGCCTTTAACCCTACCTGTACCATGGCTGACCCTGCGCTCTGTCCAGTCACTGGGATATGCGAAGAAGGAATTTCACTGTGCTGTAATGTATATGTGACAAAATATTTTTTTTCCCCCCTAGCTGCTCTATGTCACTGGGATTGACATCTATTATAAAGTTGATGACATTTTCAATATACTTTCTTTTTCTCTCTTCTTCTAATCTTTTTGTCATTAGTACAGCAAATGCTTGTTTAAAAAAATGCATAATAATATAAATGTTATTCTTACCATTACTTCTTGAAAATTTGAAAAGATTTTTCTGCCACACAGGAGTGCATCATTTCATGACATTAGCGATTTTGAAAATGTAAAAAAAAAAAAACTTTCAATGCCTGCAGTGGCATGATAATCCACAAGGGGGCAGAATACATGTATTAGGTCATATACATTGGGTTTTTAAGGAAAGATTTGATCATGTTGATAAGATAGAGGCCTCAGAAACTGGTTATCAAATATGATACAAATGGTTATATAGGGTAATAACATTTAATTTTGAGTATTTTTTGTTGGAAAAAGTCATTTTTACTACAGCTGTACGCATACATTTTCCAGTTGATGGCTGATTCTTTAACTTTTTCTTGGTCAGTGACTGAGCATGTTTCCATTCCATACTTTGCTGTTGATTCCATGTCTCGTCACCTGGATTCTGGATTCTTTAATGATTCTCTTCATGAAACTCTCACCTTCCTTGGAGTATCGGTCCAAATTTTGTTTGCACATATCTAAACACATCTAAATTATGTTTATGCTCTTTAGTTTAGCAGGACATTCATTTTTGCTCGCACTGCAGTTAAAGATGAACTGAGGTAACGTTCACATCCTGCACAGAAGTGACTAGGGAGACAGTAGCCTTGATAAGACAGTGTGGCCAACAGAAGATATGGAGATATTTTTTTTTACTCACCCTCATAAGTGAAATTTTAAAGGGTGCGTAAAAATGTTAATTCATACAGTGTATTAACACCTAACACCTCCAGTGTTGTGGGTTAAATTCCCAACTTGGGTCTGTGTGCATGAAGTTTGCATATTCTCCCTATGCTTGGTGGGTTTAATAAATAATGATAATAATAATAGTCATAATAATAATCATAATAATAATTTATGATATACAGTATATACCATTTATGGTGGCACGTTGACTTAGTGATCAGCACTGTCAATTTGCACTCCAGGGCCTGGGTCCGATTCCCACGTCGGGTGAGGCAGAGACTGGCATATAGGATATAATAGGCCTGATGCAACAAGGGATCCTATTCATGGTAGGTTTGGTGTTTTTCATGCACCCTTGTTTACTTGTTTATACTGTATCACCACATTGTTTACAGCTTTTACCTGGTTCAAATGTTATCTGGCTGTACTATTGAATTTACAGTGTTAGTCTATGTAATTTCCAGAAAACAAATAAGGGATTGTTTAAACCAAAACACCCAAGGTTTGTGGTTTTCAGTATCATATATAGAAATAACATTTAATTAAAAGTAAAAATTTGTCTGTTGCTTCATTAACTTGTCCCTCTTCTAGACGACCACCTCTTTTTACTAGCACTTGGTCGGCAAACAGCAAAAATAAAAAAATAATTCACTCTCACAAATTTTTTTTTGATTCATATTTACAGTCCAGAAAAGATGGCACTCCTAAAAGCAACACCTTGCAGTGACTTTATGGGTTCTGCAGCTCCCTCTGCCGGTGCACACTGGTGTAATGTGGTGGGACACATTCTTCAGACAGATTTTAAAGAGTGATTTAAGATCGATACTCAGATCTTTTTGACTTTTCAGTTTTTCCAGGCCTTCTTACCGAAAGTAATATTAACCACATGTAATTCATTTCTGAAATCCACGARGTCTTTACTATCTACTGAAAAATGGCTTACTTATGTTTACATCATTTATTTCTAGTATAGTTATTCATTGCATTAATAAATCAAGGTTGATTTATTAATATGAAAATTTAAATAAAAATAGATGAAATTCCCACATTTACTTATCATCGGAACACATGTCTCATGCTGGATATAAACGGATTTATCTGTTAATCCATTTGTAAGAGCATTTACACAAGAAACGTGGTACTAACAATAATCCTGTAATTTCATATAGAACACTCATCTCCTCTCATTCTTCTGTGTGTAGCTAATTAAAACTCAACTGATTGGCTTCAAATCATATAAACCACAATTTTAGTAACTGTATTGGCATATACAGGTGATACCGCCAACTTTATATAGTGTGTCCTTTAAGTTAACAGTTAACTACATTTTTCTAAAAACAAATCATATAGTCTTGTCGTTTCATATTAATGGAATTGATTAATGTAATACTTAAAACATTTTTTTTTTTTTAAGTAAATAAAGTAAGGCAACATAAGTATGTACATTACATGAAATAATTTCTCCTTAGACCTGTTGGATTTGATAAATTCTAGAACTGGAACTATGCCAAACAACAACAACAACAACAACAAAACAGTTCTAAAATTGCAAAACTAGTTCAATCAAATATGCCCTGATCATAAAACTAGGATCATCTAGTTTACCTTTCTGTAAATTTTGCATCAAATGTTTGTCTTTCAGGTGCTGTAATGCTAGGGTTTTATATTATTATTATTATTAGACTTATTATTATTATTTTTTTTAATTTGAATTGAAACTAATTTCACTTCTGCTTCTGAGAAAGTGTCTTTCATCTGAGTAGGCATCAACAAATTAATAACAGTGACATGGTGATGCCTGCTAATTTACAAGTGACCGGCTTTAAGCATCAACATGTGCGCATGGAGCCAATCAAGCTTTACTTAACGTTTGTAAATCTGGCAGAAATGTGAGATGAATCTTTGCTTTCTTGAACCCATTTAAACACAACTTAACTGTGATTGATCAAGTTTAACATGGGGAAACAGACAACACACCCAAGCACTAACTAGTTCAAAAACAGTACAAAAAATAAGTAACACCTTGACCTAATATAGAAATACACCAGAATGATGTTTGAAGGTAAACATGTTTATAGCTCTCCAACAGTAAATGGAATCAAGTTTAAATATAGTTGATACTTGTGTAGTTTATTTACATTAGAATACAATTCCACCTTATAAATACAATCTTCTTAAACATGCCCCCTATCATGGCATGCCTTTTTCAACTGAATTCTTACATCACTTCAAAATGTTCTTATAATACCCTTTGTTATTTCAGTTCTTTATACTGAATTTCTTTGATTAATGTTAGCAAAAGAAACCATGCAAAGCAAAAGTGTAATATAGGAAAACACAGCTGATATAAATGTGGTGGTATGATTACAGTGTCCTGTTTCTTGTACAGAGCAATGGGAAYATTCATAATGGCAAATCATCTGAAAGAAAATGCAAAACAGCACAAATATACATATGAACGAAAAGGTGTTCTATGAAGGGTAGGACAGCTACAATAGTGAGAGAATATTTCGATGACTTAGGGATGACGTCAGGTTTTAATATTTACTAGTTTGTTCCATATATTACAATACAGAGATTGCAGGTTGTACAGACAAGCTTCTTCTACTTTTTTTTCTTTTCTTTTTTTTTAACCAAAGCTACCTGTATAATTTATAACTGAATCCAACTCTTGTTTTTTAGGAGCACCTAGCCCATTTTGTCCACTGAATATTTTACAACTTAGCAAATTGAAATCGATAAAACATCATTTCAAGCACCCTTAAAACATTTAGTGTTAAAACACATTAGGAAAAAAAACATAATACATGGAGGCCAATAATAATAATAATAATTATTATAATTATTATTATTACTACTACTACTACTACTATTACTCCAAATAAAGGT
Organism: Clarias batrachus; assembly: GCA_003987875.1. Taxonomy (NCBI): domain Eukaryota; kingdom Metazoa; phylum Chordata; class Actinopteri; order Siluriformes; family Clariidae; genus Clarias; species Clarias batrachus. Next base: position 42,547 of record QMIH01002341.1, on the reverse strand, counting down.
AGCAGAACATGTATGTGGGTCAGTCAAGTCGCATCTTTTCAGGTTTTCTTTATTTTGATTGGAGCAATCTGATTCAAAGAATCACTTCAGTGGGCAGTGGAAGACACTACAAGAACAACAAAAATGCTCATAATCTTTTTATCATAACCAGGTGCAATTATTTAATAATTGTGTATGATACTTTACTAAATGTAATCCGTTTTCTTTAAACAAGACATTATATAATTAAATAATAAGAGCCTTATAACAATAATGAAAGTTCTATGAGTATAAATGACAATATACTGGCCACTTAAATAAGGTTACCTTCATCTTTGCAGTTTGAAAGTGTTGGCAGAATAAACACATCTCCTTTTCAGTAAGAGAAATCTGAGAATACAAGTGAAATTATTATTTTTTTTGTTCTATTATGGAAATTTAAGTCCAATTTTGATTTTTACACAAAAAATATATTGAAGTTATGCTCATGCATCTTTTTTTGTTAATTCCACTGATAGGTGGACCAAACTAACACATTTCGCCTAACTGAATAATTTTTTTTATAACTAAAATAATAATAATAATAATAATAATAATAATAATAATAATAATAATAATGGTAATGTAAGCATCAAAATAAACAAAGGCTGGTGTGCTAATGTAAAGAAATATATTTACATAAATATACTTACATTATAATATATGCAGACAGTCAAGGTATGACTGAATTTCTCTTCGAATTGCGAGATGTGAAAGTACAAGATGAAGACTTGGTATAAGCAGGAATCTTCTTGATTGTTGTATTTTATTGACATCTGTTGCAATTTGTTATCTGGTGCTCTTCAAACTTGTTGTGGGATCCATGACAGAAGAAACATAATATTTTTAAAACCATGAACAATAATTGCTGTTTAATTCCATACTGGGTGAAAGAAACCTCTTGAAATCTTGAATTCTGTTCTGCTAGTGTGTTTCCGTGCCACTGTTTTTTTTTGTTTTTTTTTTACATTTCAGGTGTGCTGTTTTAATTAAATAGATTTTATTCTGCTCTGTAGATGGTTGCAAGCTCTTCTGTTCAACAGGATTCCAGGTTACCAAAATGCATTACATAATGTTTTGTGAGACATACTTGTAAATTCCAAAATAATAATAATAATAATAATAATAATAATAATTAAAATAAAAACTAAACTGGGACAAAATGCCATTCAGTGAACTCAATTCTGCTCTGTAGATGGTTGCAAGCTCTTCTGTTCAACAGGATTCCAGGTTACCAAAATGCATTACATAATGTTTTGTGAGACATACTTGTAAATTCCAAAATAATAATAATAATAATAATAATAATAATAATAATAATAAAAACTAAACTGGGACAAAATGCCATTCAGTGAACTCAATGAAAAAAGGCCATATACATGAGCAGAGATAACACTGAAGAATGTAATATAAAAAATAACATTCCATTGGATATTTAACCCTTCAAAAAAAAGAAAAAGTTTAAATGTTTCAAATTTAAATTCTCAAACATATTACATATTCCAAATAAAGCAAAATTCTAACATAAAAAGCAAGCCAGCAGGATATAACAATAATTTYCCAGCCCCATAGAAACCACATGCAGAGCAGAATGTATATTTTTAAATGAATTAAGCAATTAAAGAGCACTTTGTCTGTAATAGTGGCAACATTCTCTCGTGTTCAGTGCAACAGTTTCTGCTCAGTGTTAAAGCTGTTAGAGCCTGCTGTAGTTTGTCCATATTCAGCCCACCGTGCACCCCCGAACTATATCGTCGTCCATAGCTTGGAGAGCCATAGGAAGATGTGGAGAAATTCATGGAAAAGCCAGAACCTGTGGCATCAAAGCTCCCTCTTCTAGAGCCAGACCTTGAACCGGTTCTGGAGCCAGACCTGGATCCTGAGGCAGATCCAGAACCACTGACATTATAAGGGCTATACAGACCCTTAGTAGACTGGGATGAGGCTTCCAGTAAACGTAAACCAGTGCCTTCCTCAGTCATGCTTCTTTCGATGGCATCTTTATACGATATTTTCAGCTTTGTTTTGGGACATGTGAGGTATTTGGAATAGCCACTGACATCTCTCAGTTTCTGAGCAGTGCGTGCATCGAGGGTACCCTTCTTTACAGCCTCATCCAGTGAGACTCTGCCTGCAACATCAGGTTCAATTAGTCCTCCTGTCAGGTACTGGACTTCAAGAAAACGTTGACCAGCTTCATAATACAACCAACCCTTCTTTAAGGCCTGAGCAGCTGACATTTTAGTTTTGGTTCTTGGATCTTCAAATCCTTGGAAGGCCTTTTGAGCTAAGTTGATGCGATCAACCATTATCTTGTCTACCAGTCCTTTGTTCATTGCATCTGCAACAGTAAACTTCTCTCCAGTATTTGGATCAATGATTCCACCTGTGCAGGCTTGTGCCTCAAGCAATCTTTGACCAGTGATGTTATCTACTAGATTTCGATGCATGGCCTCTGTGACTGATACCTTCTCTAGTGTATCTGTATCTAGGATCCCAGCAACTGGACCAGTTTCCTCTGTTGGATCAGTCCATGTTGTTGCTGGAGTCTTGATAGATGGAACAGGGCTCATAGGATATGATGAGGTAGACCCAAAGGAAGAGGAACGTGATCTAAAGCCACTCATATTTCCAGACAGCATGTCAGCAAATTCAGTAATGGACAGAGTGCCTGCACGATACTGGTCCATTGCAGACTGGTCTATAAGTCCTTTGGTGATGGCATCATCAATGTCATACTGACGCCCAGACCGTCTGTCAATTATCATAGACTTTACACCATCTGCTGATGAAGTGGTAATTTCTTCCCATTCACATTCTTGTTCTGCAAGCTCCATATATGTCTGATGATCAATGAGACCTTTGCGGTAAGCCTCATACACAGACATTTCTTTCCCTGTTTCTGGGTCTACAATCACCACTCTGCGTTTTCGTACTGATGATTTAGAAGATGTCTTTCTCTCCCGCTTCTTTTCCTTCAGCGTTAAAAGAGCAAGTCCAGTTTCAGGGTCAGTCATGCATCGCTCCATCAGCTGAAGATAAGTCAGATTCTCCTCTGTGTTTGGATCGAAGAAGCCTTTAGTATCATCAGAAGGGTCAGTAAGAATACTGTTCATTTCCTCATCAAAAAGGCCACGCTTATAAGCCATTTCCACAGGAAGACGGTGACTTTCCTCAGGATCAATAATTCCGCCAGTTGCAATTTGAGCCTCCAAAAGACGAATACCATGATCTTTAAGAATCAGGCCTTTCTTCATGGCCTGAAATAGGGAAATTACCTTACCAGAGTATGGATCATTGTATCCCGTCACAGCTCGTTCGGCAGAGAGAAGTTTGTCTTTAAACTCTGGCCCAACCACTCCCATTTTTACAGCCTCACTTACTGGAAGTTTTAGATTTTTGATTGGATCAATCACATATCCGGTCGATGCTTGAGCCTCCAGCAGTTCAAATGCAGTGCCCGGTCTGATCATGTTCTTCTTCATGGCTTGGTAGATTGACAGTTTCTCTTTAGTGGCCTCTACATACACACCTGCAATACAACTTGTACCCTCAAGGTATTTCTTCAAATCTTTGCTGATATCTTCCACTGAAATGATGCCTTCTGTGAGCTCTGTATAGGTCTTCTGATCAATAATTTGTGAACACAATAATTCGTCCAAGGTGATTTGTTTTCGAAGTCCCCTTACCAATAGTTTCTTGTCTGCCAGAGAGAGCAAATGCATGCCACTTTCTTTGTCAACATTGCATCTTTTAAGGAGGTTTGCATAAGATGATTTTTCATCTGTGGTTGGATCAATAAACCCTTTGACATCTCCAGTAGATAGCCTCTCACTTGTTTCTTTGTTGATATATCCTCGTTGCATTGCAACGTCATTTGGAAGGTGAAAATTGTACTCGTGATCCATTATGCCACCAGTTGCAATCTGAGCTTCTAGCATCTTTAATGCATAATCCTCTGGAACCAGACCCTTTTTCATAGCCTGGTACAGCGAGATTACTTTTCCACTGTATGGGTCTTTGTAGCCTGTGACCGCCCGCTCTGCAGACAAAAGTTTGTCATGAAGCTCTGGGCCAACAAGACCCTTGCGTACAGCTTCATCAACTGTTAGCAACTCATATTTTGCTGGGTCAGTCAAAAATCCTGTAGCAGCTTGTGCTTCCAATAAATCAAGAGCAATATCAGGCTTGAGTATGCCTCTTTTCATGGCCTGGTAAATGCTAATTTTAGTTGAGTTGTTGGAGAGGACCCCAGCAATGCTGCCTGTACCAAATAAGTATTGCTTAACAGTTGGCATTTCCATAACCTCTCGGATTGTTATTTTGCCTTGTTTCAACAGGTTGTAAGTTTCAAGGTCAATTAGACGAGAGCTATAAAGCTCTTCAATTGTAACTCTGCGTCGAATTACATCACAAAGCATAGTCTGTTCAGTTTTAATGACTTCTCTTTGCTCAATGATTTCAATGATAATTATAATCATTCTCTCTTTTGTGATTTTTCCTGACCGGTACTGTTCGAGAAGTCTTCGTTTGTCCTCTTCAGGAAGCATGTCTGATGACATGACATCCCACAAGTTTGTTTGTTTTCCAGCAAAACCTTTTTGAGGTATATCTATTTGAGTGCTAGCTAAGTCTGTTTGTGCTTGTTCTTCAGTGTACACATAGGACTTCTCAGCTGCTTTAGGAACTTCAGCCTTAGAAAGTGGTAAGAGGAAAAAACCAAAGTCAGGATCTTTTGTGCAACTTTTAGTCAGTTGTTTGTAAGTGACACTCTCATTTTTGTTAGGATCTGTAAAACCCTTGATATCTTCTGACGGGTCTTTAAAAGACTTGGCTACTTGTTTGCTTAGGTAACCTCGCTGAATGGCTACATCAGTGGGGATGCGATGACTATTGACTGGATCAATTACTCCTCCGGTGGCCTCCTGAACTTCAAGAAGAGGTATGGCATGCTCTCTAAGAACAAGCTCTTTTTGCATGGCCTGGAAAAGGGAAATCTTGTTTCCAGTGTATGGATCTTTATAACCAGTTACAGCCTTCTCTGCAGATAGGAGCTTTTCATGAAGCTCAGGACCAACAAGGCCAGCTTTTACAGCATCGTCCACAGTCAACCTTAGATTCCTGACTGGATCAACAATAAACCCAGTTGCTGCTTGTGCTTCCAACAGGGACAGGCCTGTATTTGGGGTTAGTAATTTTTCCTTCATTGCCTGATAAATACTAAGCTTCTCTTTAGATTTTTCACTGACTACTCCAGCAATGCACTCTGAACCTCGCAGGTACCTCTTGACCGATTCTATTTCACTAATATCTTTTGGCTTCTTTTGGCCTTGTTGGAGCTGATCAAAGATAGTTTTGTCAATGATTTTGGATTCATAGAGGGACGTCGCACTAACTGGTTCTCTGAGACCAGTGAAGGTATCCTGCTGCTTTTTCGTCTCATTTTCATCAACTAATGTGATCACAATGCTAATGATTTTTTCAATTGTAACTTTTCCTGATCTATACTGACGTATTATCTCAATCCTTTGCTCTTCTGTTATATATTCAGAGTTAATAATCTCCCAAATGGTGACTTTTTTGCCTTTAAAGGGTCCACTGTTTAACTCCATTGTCGCCTTGTTTAAGGCTTCTTTAGACTGAATATTGAAGGGCTGGTCTGATTCTGTGGACTTGACAGCTTTTTCTGAAAGGGGAAGCAATGGAAGACTTGTCTCTTTGTCAGTAATGCAACATTTCTGCAGTTGTGCATAAGAAACATTGTCTTTTGTGTTTGGGTCAATAAACACTTTACTTTCATCAGATAGGCTGCTTAAGCACTTGTTCGTTTCCTCACTGAAATACCCACGTTTATAAGCTATATCCTGAGGAATACGGTAACTTTTCACTGGGTCAATGATTCCTCCAGTTCCAATTTGGGCCTCCAGTAGCCTTTTACCCTGATCTTTGTTGATGAGATCTTTTTGCATTGCCTCAAATAGAGATGCAGTCTTTCCTGTGTATGGATCCTTGTAACCATTCACTGCCCTTTCTGCTGACAGCAATTTCTCATGCAACTCTGGGCCAACAATGCCAGATTTCACAGCTTCATCAACTGTGAGCTTTTGGTTCTTTACTGGGTCAATAATGAAACCTGTTGCAGCTTGGGCTTCTAGGAGGTATAGTGCAGGTTCTACTTCAATCATGTTCTTCTTCATGGCTTCATAGATTGGTATTTTCTCCTTAGTTGACTCAATAAACACACCAGCAATACTGCTTGTTCCCTTCAGCGCTTTTTTGACAGAATCCATCTGAGACACCTCTTCAATAGTTGTTTTTCCATTATGCAACTCATTATATACATCTTTGTTGATAATCTTTGAATCCAGGAGCTCAGACGCAGGGACGGTTRATCTTAAGCCATCAAAAGCTAATTCCTTTGCTTTATCTTTGTCTTCTACAACAGTGATTACAATCTTTATGATTTTCTCTACAGTAATTTTGCCTGATTTATACTGACGAATAAGATCTTTCCTTTGCTCTTCACTAAAGTATTCAGAATTTATCACTTCCCATATGGTCACTGTCTTCCCCTTAAACCTTCCAAATGGCACTGATATATTTGTTTTGCTGAATGCATCTTTAGCCTCTTCATCTGTGTATGTCCTTTCAACAGGTGATGCTGGTTGTGTAACAGGTAGAAATTGAAGTCCTGTTTCTGGATCAGGTTGACATTTTCCTAGCAATTGATGATAACTGAGACTTTCTTGGGTGTTAGGATCATTAAATCCTTTCCTGTCATCAGGAGGATTGGACAGGACTTTGTTCAGTTCTTCATCCAACTGACCTTGTTTACATGCTGTTTGGACTGACACACGGTGACTGTTTACTGGGTCAATTATTCCACCAGTGGCAATTTGAACATCCAGAAGTTTCATGGCTTGCTCCTCTGGGACTAGACCCTTTWGCATGGCTTCAAATAATGAGATCTTTTGTCCAGTGAAAGGGTCTTTATAACCAGTTGCAGCTCTTTCTGCAGATAGCAATGCAGTGTGCAGTTCAGGTCCAATAATGGACTCCTTTACTGCCTCATTAACAGAGAGCCTTCTGTTTTGAATGGGGTCAATAATATATCCAGATGCAGCCTGAGCTTCAAGAAGCATTAAAGCTGTGCTCAGGGAAATTTTCTTCTCTTTGAAAGCTTGATAGACTCCCATTTTCTGCTTCGGTTCCACTATTACACCACCAACGCAATCCTTACCTTTCAGGCACATCCTGACTTTGTCCAGTTTAGCAAGGTCTTGTATAGTTGTTTTGCCTTTCTTAAGTTTGTCCATTTCTTTTTTGCTTAGTACACCGATTTCATTAAGCCTGCTTGCAGGCACTCTCTCCTGAATCCCATCAAACGCCAGTGGAGACTCTGCCTTTACTCCATCAACTTCTGTAGAACCATTAAAGACCTTCTTTGTTGTTTCTTGCACTGTTGCAGTGACTAACTCTGTTTCAGGCATGCTCTCAGTTTGGATCTCAATTTCTTTTGTTTGGGATGCTGTGGGTTTCTGTACTTCCTGTAACTGCTGAAGCTTTTCTCGTAATTTCTTATTTTCATCACCCATGAGTTTTTCTTGGTCTTGTTTTATCTTCTCTAGCTTCTCCATCTCTTTCTGCTTATTAAGCATCTCTCCTTCTGCATCTTTCTGCTTCTTAAGTGCGGCTTCCAGACTAGCCTGAAGTTTCTTTTTCTCCTCTTCCATCTGCTTTCTTTTACTTTCCTGTTCATCATTGAGGGCTTTGGCTTTCTTCACTTCATCCTCAAGTTGTTTTTCCAGCTTCATTTTCTCTGCTTCTATGGTTTTCTCCTTTTTCAGTAGAATTTCTTTCTCTGTAAGGAATGTCTGCTGAAGAGTTGTCTTTTCTTGTTGTATTTGCTCTTGCTGAGCATTCGCCATCTATTAAACAAAAAAAAAAAACACCATCACATTAACAAACTAAATGTTATAATCTCTTGCTATAATGATCATTACTATGTCTGACAGTGAATGGTAATAGTTTAAAATAATGTTTATACTATAAGAACAATAACTTGCAATAGTTTGCATGAAACTAATATCATAAAAAGTCATTAGTAATGGAGTAAAAGGTATAGATCTTAAAATGAAGTGTTACTTAATTAAGTGAATAGAATAATGTTATATTCAAGGAATTCAAAAAGTCAAAAGGTTATTATATTAGAATACCTCTTTTGCTTTATTTTGTAAATCAGTTGCMTCTTTTTTCAGTTTCTCCTTTTCTTTTTCCAGCTCAGCAATTGCTTTACGCAGGTCATCTGCCTCTTTGGTGCTCGCCAACCTCTCCACTTCTAATTTCTTTACAACAGTGAATTTTTCTGAAGTCTCTCTTTCAGTTTCAATCAAATGGGCTCTTATTTCATCTGCCTGTTTTTTGAATTTGTTAGCCTCTTCCTCTGCTTTCACCTGTGCATTACTCAGCTCGATGACTCTTAGTTTTAGGGTCTCAGCCTCAGCTGTTACTTCTTGCTGTTTCTTACGCTCTGTTTCTAAGGATTTCTGGAAGTCCACTGTCTCTTGCTCTAAACGCTGTTGTATCTCCTTTTTGGCTTCTAGCAGTTTTTGGGCCTCTTCCTGAGCCTTGTCTTTTAGTTTCTGGAGATTCTCTGCCTCAGCCTTCAGCTTGTTTGCTTCCTGAATGGCTAACATCTTCTCCTTGAGCATCTTGTCAGCTAGCTCCCTCTGTTGAGCAAGGTCTGACTCTGCGATTTGTCTTAGCCTTGAAGCTTCTTGTGCATCAGCACTAAGCCGTGCAGCCTCTTCAGCCAGCTTTTTCATATTCTCAGCCTCTTCCTCAAGCAATTTCTTTGTGACCTCCTTATCTTTTTCCATAAGTTGCTGATTTTCTGCCTCAATTTCGACCTTTGATTTGACCAATTTCTCCATCTGAAGTTTGATTTTAGTCAGCTCATCTTCTACTTGTGCTTTCTGCTTGATAGCATCACTGACCTCACCCTTAAGTCTTTTCAGTTCATCATCCAAGAGAGATTTCTGCTTGTCTGTCTCATCAAGTTGCACTTTTACTTCACCTAACTCTTGCTCAACCTGCGATTTCTGCTTCAATGTTGTCTCAGCAAGTTGTTTATGCTTGGCCATCTCTTTCTCAGCTTTCTGTTTCTGTTTTAATGCATCTTTTTCTGCTTTAGCACGTTTGGAAGCTTCTGTTTCAGCTTCTTTTCTCAGTTTTTCAGCATCCTCCTGAGCTTTGGCCTGTTTAGCTGCCTCTGCTTCAGCAGCTTCTTTCTGGCGTTCTGCCTCATCTGCTTTTTGCCGAAACAGAGCAGCTTCTTTTTCAGCGTTTTCTTTGGCCTTTGCTGCATCATCGGCTAATTTCTTTGCCTTCTCATACTCTTCCTTTAGCTTACTTTGAGCAAGACTGTCCTCCTTCTGTTGGGCAAGGACATTCTGGGCTTTCTGTTCAGCAGCAGTATACATTTGTGCAGCTTCTTTAGCTATAATCATCTGTTTTTCAGCTTCCTTGTCAGCATTATCCTTCTGCTGTTTAACTTCTTCGGCTTTCTTTTTAAGATGCTCAGCTTCTTGTTGAGCAGCCAGACACTGCCTTGCTGCCTCTTCTTCAGCAGCTGAAATCTTTTTTACTTTATCTTCTGCTTCTTTTCTTTTTTTCTCCTCCTCTAATGCAAGATTCCTAAATTTCTCTGCCTCTTCTTCTGCTTTTACTTTACTTTTCTGAGTCTCGTCTGCGATGGTCTTTAACTTCTGAAGCTCATCTTCAAGGTCTTGCTTTCCAGTTGATGCCTTTTTAAAATTGAGTTTCAAAATATGAATCTCTTCTTCAACCACTTTCTTTTGCTTTAGGATTTCTTCAACAATTTCCTTCTGTCTTCCTAATTCAGCATCAGAAGATGTCTTTAACTGGTTGATCTTTTCTTCAATATCTTGCTTATGTTGATCTGCTTTGTCTTCAAGGAGCTTCCTTTGATAGGCTTCATCCTCAGCTTTTCTTTTCAGACGCTCATTTTCAGCCTCCTTCTCTTTTAATGCGATCTCAGCCTCAGTTTTCACACGAGTCGCCTCATCGATGGCGGCCAGCTTTTCTTTGAGAATCTTTGAAGCCTCTGCTCTCTGTTGGGCTGCTTCATCTTCTGCGAGCTGCCTTTGTTTTTTTGCTTCCTCAGCAATTAATCTCAGTTTAGTGGCCTCCTCAGCAAGCTCCTTCATTTTGCTTGCCTCAGATTCAAGGAGCTGCTTGCTCTTTTCAGAGTTTGACATGGACTCTTTTTCAGTTTGGACTTTAAGTTTGATGACATTTTCCATCTCGGTTCTTACATTGTGAAGCTCATCTTCTAGTTGTTTTTTCTGGTTTACAGCTGTGTTCACTTCATTTTTCAACCTCTGCAGTTCATCATCCAGTAGAGGCCTTTGCTGCTGAGCCTGATCGAAATCCCGTCTCAAGCGGATAAGTTCCTGTTCTGCTAAAAGCTTTTGTTGAGCAGTTTCTTCAGCTTCTTTTCTTTGTTTTTCAAGCTCTTTCTCTGCGATCTCCTTCTGTTTAAGAGCAAGCTCCTCAGCTTTAGCTCTTCTCTTTGCCTCTTGCTTCGCTTCCTCTTTCTGCTTCTCAGCCTCCTCTTGTGCTGTGCTCTTCTTCTGGGCCTCTTCCTCAGCCTGAAGCCTTAGACGAAGAGCTTCGTTAGCTTTCTGTCTCCACATTTCCAGTTCCTTCTCAGCTTCTTCTCTTGCTTTATCAGCTTCAGCTTGTTGCTTTTTTAAAAGCTCTGCCTCCTCCTGTAGCTGTATAACAGTGCCTTGCTCTTGTTTAAGTGACTTTTCCAATTTAGTTGTTTTTTCCACAAAAGAAAGGCGCTTACTCTGCAGCTCCGTGGCAGCGCTCTTCTGCGCAACCTCTTCAACCACTTTTATCTGCCTCTCCTTTTCCAGTTGAGCTTCCTTCATGCGCCTCTCCGCCTCCTCTGCTTGCAGTTTGTACTTTTCAAGTTCCTCCATGGCCTTTTGTTTCTGCTTAGCAGCTTCCGTCTCTGCATCTGATTTTTGTTTGAGCTCTTCTTCCGCCTTCCTTTTTTTCTGCGTCTCCTCGTTCACTTGTTTCCTTAGCTTTTCTGCTTCTTCCTGGGCAGCTTTCCTAAGTCTGTCAGCCTCTGATGCTTTATCCCTGAGCTGTTGAAGTTCAGCTTCAGCAGTTGATTTCTGCTTCACGGTCGTCTCCAGCTGAAGTCGGATTATGCGGATCTCCTCCTCGATCTTCGTTCGGCTTAACAGGACCTCTTCGATTCGTTGGCTTTTAGCCTTGATCTCCTGGTCTGAGAGATTTCTGAGCTCTTGTAGTTCCTGCTGGATGTTTTGCTTCTGTTTTTCAGAGTCAACGGCAAAAACCTGTCTTTTGCTGACCTCCTCTTTCATCTTTAGTTTCAAGTCTTCAGCCTCTTGCTCTGCTTTTGCAATGGCCTTCGAATGAGATTCTGCGAGCTGTCTCTGTTTTTCTAACTCGGCTTGCATTTCCGCCATCTTTTTTCTCTCTTCTTCTTTAAGCTTTTCTGTAGCTTTCTGTTATTCAGGGAAGACAGGGTCATGTAAATATTAGACATGGTTATGAAAGGTTACATGTTATATCTGATTATAAATCAAATGAACTTTAGTGATTAAAACATTAAATTCATGAAAAAAATATTTTATGTATTTTATAGGTGGGGTGTTACATGGTTACAAAAGACATTTTAAATCACTATTATGGCACAAATAATGAGACACAATCACTTCACAGCACAAGAAAACAACTGGAATACTAATGAAACCATGCTATCGGGGTGTTACATCCAGGGATGACTTGGAAAATAATCACAAAGTGTAACATGATTCCCTAGTACAAATTTTCTTCCTAGAACTCTGAATAGGAGAGACCCTATGTGATGTGAAAATGTGAAGTAAGAAAGCTTTACATAATAATTTAGTCCAAAGCTTGTGATTAAACATATAGACATTTTCTGTTTTATAGTGAGAAAGAAAGCCAAGCAATTCTAAGTATAGTAAAATTTAAAAGATTTGCTCAAACCTGAAATGTTTTGTCAATTTGATTTTGTTCATATTATGCCTTTACCAAGCTTAAGGAGCATACAGTCTAGTGATGCAGCAAATAAAGCAACAGAAAAGAAATATTCTACTGAAAACATAAATAAAAACGCATCTGATGAATGTCATAGTGGTACATGACTCCGACTTTTGGATGGTAGCTTTTTTCAATTCTTTAAGCAGACAATATGAAAAAAAGAGTCATGTATCATTGTGAGAGTCTGTAACGTGCTTGCAAAATTCAATTAGGATGACGATGCGGTGGAAAATTTACCTCATTAGCGCCCAAAAATGACAAACATTCATCATGATAAAGCACTGGCAAGCCATATAGAGAAGCAAACAAGCAGAAATGCAAGTTAGAAAGGAAAAAGGAGTAAAGAACAAAGTTGTGCTTCTCATAACAAAAAATATTTTAAGGAAATATGACATTCAACCTGAAGCTTTATCTAATTGAGAAACAGAATAGCACAAGCAAAGAAGAAATAAAGTGTTATTTCAGTTTTCTTAAGAAATGAAATTCAGAATAAGGGGTATCACACCATCCTGTGTGTAATGGTGTCTGCTGGTATAAAAAGTGCATGCTGTATTTGATAGATGGTGTTTTGAGTTCGCGTCAGGCTAATAGCTATCGACAAACAGCTTTCTTTGTGCGACCAAGATGTAGAAAATCCATCCCTACATATTTTGTGCACAGATAATGTAAGAGGGAAAGTATTAGGAAAATAGAATGTGCTGCACCACTAGTGTTTAGCGCTACTCGTGTCCTACAGTAGGTGAGCACCTTTACTGCTATCTTACAGAGGCTGTGTGCAAACAGTGTGTAACACAAACTACAAAAATAAATAAAAATCTCTTTACATTTAAATAAAGCATAATCTAATTAAATTTAACGAAAAGGAATTCCATTTGAAATTGTGTCTCATGAAGATGAAAACAATAAGAAGAACAGTGTATTGCATAAGTATTCGCCCATTGACAAGTTTCTGCATTTTAAAATTCAGAACTGAAATGGATTTAATATGGATTATATGTTTTTACACAAAATAAYTCATAACATAATATTGTGTACGTACACAAGAGGGATGCATACTTATGCAAGGCACTGTATGTGCCATAATACTTTTTTGACACCGTTTGACTCTTACCTCTTCATCCTCTAGGCGTCGCTGGGTATTTATTATGAACGTAATATACTGGCTCGCCAGGGTCAAGAGCTCACTGTAGCGTGTTCTGAGCGTGACATACTGGAAGATAATTTAAAGTACAATTGTTCCTTTTAAAGTATGTAAATAATAAATGTAGAACATTTAAGAAAAATGGAGTCGAAAAATACCTCTTGGATTATGTCATCTGATGCAGACTCAACCTTGATTTTTTTCAGAGGTGAGGCAATCGGCTCCACCAGTGCTTTATACGTTACCAGCTGAAGTTCATGATCCTGGAAAGGAGCATGTTTTAAATATGCTGCTAAAATCTAGTAAAACAATATCTGTAAAATAATGGCTCTTTAAATCCTTACCTTTACTGTATCGATGTAGGCCTTGGCATATTTTTGACATTCGTCCACTTTTTCTTTGTTGTTTTCAATCTCTCCAAGAAGTTTCTGTTAATAGTGATTGTTCAGAATAGAAAGCAGAGTAATTATTTAAACAACACTTACTAATGCATTAAATAAAGTCCCAGGGCTGTACCAGAAGCAATGCAAAAGTGGGGATACCGTTTTTATTAACTGACATAAATTGCTCACAATGCACAACTCTACCTGTACAGTAACGCTTCTTCCAGTTCTTCTGCATTTTTAATTCTTTTCTTATACTACAACAAACCATCCATCTGTTATTGATTCCACTTATCCAGTACAGGGTCGTTGGGGCCTGGGCCACGTAATACACTAATTAATGTTTATATTAATTAAATATGGACATCTATTCAAGTATGGTTCAACTATAAATATTCCATTCAATAATTTTCATTATGATTGACAAAAAAAGGTCATTAGTCACGTTACTGAGAAACTACAAAGTCTTTTTATCCTGAAGACATTCTTCTAACAGCTACTCCTTCTAGTTCCCAAATATTGATTTACACATCAAACACGAGAAACAACCTGCCTTTGCACACTACCGTATACTAAAGACCACTAATAATGACTCATGGCACATACCTGCTCCTGGGCCAGTTGTTCTTTAAGAGCTTTGATATCGCTGATGGGCATGGTCTGGATCTTTTCTTGCCTTTGCTTGGCATCTGCAATCCACTGAATGAGCCAGTCATAGCTCTGTCTATAGTTCTGCATCTGTCTACCCAGTAGGTCCAGTTCCCTCTGGCGCAGCTTGAACTGGGCGAACACGGCCTGCCAGCGCTCTTTTAGGCTTGCTACTAACTGCATGTAGTGATCCAACTCAGCATCCCGTTCACTGTGTACACGAGACATTTGCTCATTTACCGCCACCGCGTCTTTGAGYTCAGCCTCCAGACGGTCAAACAGTGGCTTATCAGACTCTGCGTCTGAGCACAGTTTCTGGAGTTGAAAGAGAAATAAAGCGGGTTATTATTGTCCAAATCCTGTGGGTTGACAAAAGCCTCATTCCTATTAGTAGCCACTTTGTAGTATTATACCTTTAGCTGTGTTAGGTTGGTCTCCAGCTCTTTTTCATTCGCAGGTACTTTGTGCACATCACGAAGCTGGTTCTCATACTTTCTGAGAACATCCTCAGCCCCTTGTGTGCTGCGTATAACCAAGTCGATGGTCTTTAGCCTGAAATAAATGAAAACAGTTAGAATGACTTCCATATACAGTGATATTCATAGAGCTGAGAACTCCCATTTTGAAAAATAATTAAAAAGAAATAGAAATATATAATGACTAACTTGTCCAGGTAGACAGAGGAGAGACTGTAAACATGTGCCATCTTCTTCAGCGTGATTTCTAGCTCGGAGCGTAGGACAGGTGCTGAGGTGGACTGCTGAGAGGATGCCAGCGCTGCTTCACTCTGCTTAACTACTGCATCTAGGTCATTCTTAATGCCGTCCAACTCAGTCTGCATATTCTGTTCAGAGGAAATAAAGAATGGAAGGTGGATTTTAATGAAATCATGGAACKTTAAACCTCTGAACCACTATTTTACCCCAAACCAGAGGTTTTTGTCTGTTTTTTTGACCATATGTCAGTTTTTTTTCCCAAAATTGACACACATTTGAAAATATATTTTTTTTTAACCATGCTATAAAAAATAAAAAACCTTGTGTTCARTGGTCCTCTGTACACAGGCCTTCAGTGGCTCTTTGTCCACCGGCTGCCTGAGRCGACTGACCATGCGTGACTCGCATCCCTCAAGTCTCAACCGTAGGTCCTTTATTTGAGTGATGTAGCTCTTACACACAGACTCATCCTGCTCACCTGCAAAGGCAAGATAATTGATTCTCACTGACAATGTGTTAAACCAGACATGCTTGACCCAGAAGGACAAAAAAGAAGCATAATAGCAATACAAAAGTACATTAGGAGAAAATTAAAGCACACAGGCACAATTGAAAACATTTAATTCAATGGCAGTTCATTCAACCTTACTAATAAAAGTATCATTTTGATATTCGTTAATCTCTCAAAAATTGGACTCTTTTCATCTGTGGAGGATGCATTTCTAAAAGTAAACATTTTTCACTTATGTAAGCGTCATGCAAAACACAAATTGAAGTAAACACTGTTTAATGGATCCATGCATGTAGCAAGTAGCCATGCAGCTTACTAAAGGACTATAAATACACACAAATACACACTGAAATGGATGACTAATATGCAGATGTAAATTTTTTAAAAAAAGGACAGAACACAATGCCAAGATTGATAAGGAATGCAGTTAGTCAAATTTCAAATCCAATCTGTAATCTTTACCAGCAACTTTTTCTTTGGAAGTGGCGAGTGGTTCTGAAACATGAAATGTACAGTTATAGTTTGATATACTGTATGAATTAAGTGCTATTATCAGGGAGATTAGATTGGGGTGGTTACATTTCCCACTTTGATTTTTAGATATCTATAATTTATTTACAATTAGGTACCAAAAATGGACTCCCTGGTTATAGCAGTGTTCATGTAAAATGATAAAGTGATATTTGGTGTTTGAAAAGAACGTTCTCCAAAAAAAAAAACAAAAAAAAAACGAAGACCTCAACCTTACCGCTCTATACACAGGACCACGTCTTTACTGGTTGATAATAACCCTTTTACATCCACATTAGTAATATTTTACAGCAGGGTTTCCTACCCTTATTTATAGTAACGGATTAGTTTTCATGGACAAGTGTTTATGCTTAAATGTTCATATATCATATATTAATTAACATTTGATTTATTAATGTTAAGTTAGATATGGATCAATCGCAACTATTGCAAATAAATGCAATAAATGCATAAATGCAACTAATGCAATAAAAAAAAAAACCTGCATCCATTTAGGCATTTTGAGAAGTTACACGAATGGGCCAGTATCCTGGTTCTTCGGCTCACCTTGCTCCACTGATCGTAGCAGGTTGTCGTAATGCTGTGAAGCGTTGTTATAAGCACTCTCGGCCTGTATGCGCTCATCTGCGCCAAATAACTCTGAATCCTGACTGTCACGCATAAAGATCTGATAGTGTTGCTCCAATTTTTTCAGAGTCAGACGGTACTCCTCCACCTTCAGAGTCTTAAACTAAAATAAAGGAAGCAAACAAACAAAAAAGAAAATCATATTAGTAAATTTAGAAACGATTCCACACATTATATTTCTAGACTATAATATTTGTACAATGGCATTTATGTCTGCTATGGTTCTGAAAGCCTCAGCCATTGCAGAGTGCATAAAGAAAAACTAAATATGGTATACCTTGTATATAAAATATATTCAAATAAAACTGTGGGRGAAAAGTGGTCCACTATGGAGAGGGCAATCATTTATTCTGATTTTAAGGGGAAATTCATACTGGTATACAGTACATAAAGACATGCTGTTATAGAAAAATAAGTTACTGTTACAACCCTTCTTCTTATACCACAGTACATTGCAAAGTAATTAAAAAAAAACAATGTAAGAAATCAAATGTCTTTAAATAACAGAATAAAAAAGTGTAACTTGATATGTTACCAATAAAGTGCAAATGATTCTGTCTTGATTCAACTGAGCTAAAAAAAAATTTWWAAAAAGTTCCTAGTTTGGCGTTCATAAAGAAAATGCCCTTAACAATATCACCAATTATACCGATTTTTATCTATTTATGTGGACCATCTACAGTTACTGTTACTACAGAAAAAAAGCATAAAACATATTATATCCATTCTGTATAAGAAAGTCATAATAAATAGCATAATAAATATCAATTAATAAAAGCACCATTTGAATAATTTGAGTTTTGCAAATAGGTTTCTAACCATAAGGAAGTTCCAGGAATTGATGAACTGGATGTCTCTCATGAGATACTGCCAGGACAGGAGACTCTTCATGTCCACATGCAACTTCTGCCACAGGATCATCAGCTTCTGCAGACTTGCATCCAGACTAAAGGATCACAAAATAAAATATACAAAAAAATGACTAATCCTCTTAAAAATAAATATAATATACTGTATATGAGGAAATATGTCTACTTGATTAAAAAAATCCAATCAAAAGCATGTCTTTACCCAGAGCAGCTTTCCACAGCTTCCTTGTTGGTAGGCGGGACGATGAAGCAGATGGAGGGCACCGTGGCTTCATTTCCACTCGCGCTCCGCACCTTCCACTTAAAGGGCTGGGAGTTGTTTAACAGCACACACTCATCTCCCCTGTGTACTGTAATCTAAGACAACAAATAGACTATATCAGCAAAGTAAATGAATCATTCTAAATAATGTATACTATACTGTGTTCAAAATTATAATTTTGGATATCACAAATATAGAAAATAAAGACTAGGTAAAACAAATTATGATCGAGTCATTTGGATTCCACATGAATAAACCTGGACTTTATTTTACATTTTGAAGTGTATCTGTATGAAATGAATTATATGAATGATGATTACTTCATTTTATCATTTATGCTATAGTAGCTCTTGACATTAATAAGAAAAWATGAAAAGGAAGCTTGTTACCAAGAAAGCTAAATTTTAAAAACAGTACGTGACTATGAATATATATTACATTTTTCATACCTCCATTTGTTTGAAATCACACACAGCYTGAACTGGCAATTTGCCTTTCACTGGGGTGGCAGGATTTCTGGGTTTTAGCTGGATGATATTCTTGGCTCTCCTGTTTAGGCCGTCCAGATGCGTCTTAAACTCTGCAAGATGTTCCTTTTCATCCTACGGGGAAAAAAAACGGATCATTATTATATTATTTTCGGAAAAGTTTCCCATCAAGGCTTAATAGAATCCTGTGTAATTACATTCACAAAGACTACATTTTAAATGTTTTAGATCTGGATGAAATCCGTTGCTATGATTACATCATAGCAAACTGTTGTCTACAGTAGATCAGTGGTGGAAAGTTATGAGCTCACATTCTGAAACAGTAAACTCTCACCGTTGTCAATATTACACAATGACGCACCTGCCAGGTGAAAACATGCAAATGTAGAACACTCACCGCAGCATCCTGCAGAAGATCCTCAAGTCGTGTCACAGTAATGGATCGGTCACAAATATATTTCTTCTTCATTGTCTCTTGAATCTTCTTCATCTTCTCCTCTGCTTCCCTCACATCTGCAAAGAACTGTTGAGCAGAGTGCAAAAACAGGCTTAGCTCTGATAGCTATGAAAGGTGGGATATCACTGAAATAACTCTATAGTAGATACCTGGAAGTAAGCAGTGTTCTCTTTGAGGTGAGTCTCAATGCAGCAGCACAGCTGCAGTAACCAACTCCATTGAGTCTGCAGAGCTGCAGTGAAGGCCTACAGAAAGATGGTTCAACAGAGTGAGTGTTCAAAAAGCTCAACTGAGGATGTAGTAGTGCTGTTTACCTTTGAGGGTTGGCCTATAAAGGAAGTGCTATTTACTAAATGTGGAACACTACTGAAAACTGATTCCCTCCATCTGTGATAACACACTCATGCCATCAATCATAAAATCATAAAAAATCCATAAAAAAAATCAAATAATTAAAAATCATAAAAAAGAACAAATTCTTAACAATGTAAAACAAGTAAGCCTAAAAAGAATACACATTTGGACCCATTGTATTGTTTTTTCTGAGAAAATTTTATGGATAAAAATTCAAACGTACATTAGTAAATTAAAGTACAGTAATTAGTAGGCAAAAAATTGTTGGCATTTACATTTTGGGCATTTGGCAGACGCTCTTATCCAGAGCGACTTATAAAAAGTCCTTTGACGTTTCCATCATTGGATAGATATAAATGTCCACATGTGCACATTGAATGTATACTCGAATCATAAATTATTGATATACTGATTAGGTAGGTTGAGAAGAATAATTTACAGCCAAATACAGAAACAGGTTTTGTGTATAAATACAGTTTACACTAATAATAACTGAACTGCATGTTATTCTACTGAGAATCCTACTTTTTTACTCAAGTCATATAGTTAATATTAAGGTGTCTTGCCTCTATAGTGCTCCGAGCTGGATGGCCGTCCTTCAACAATTTGTCTCCAGTTGCTTGAACAGTGTTAACTTTTTTCTCCCTCTGCTCCAGATCCCGCATCAGACCCTGTCACAATAAATACTTATGCCCTTAACCCCTATGGTCATGCTCTTAAAACCATAATCAGGTTAAATCCCTTTTAAAAAGGAATTACCACACAAAGTCAGTACATGAGCGATAATTACACCACTGGAGGTAATTACAAGTATATATACACATATAAGTATTATATACAGTATATATATTTGGTACTAGTCATACCGAGTAATTATCCTTTTTGGCAGTCATGTTGGTATTGCGGTCACTCCAGTCATAGTTCACCTCTTCCTCCTCTTTCTCATTGAGCCACATCAGCTCTTTAGTAGCAGCTACAACAAAAGCGTGTAGTCCAGTCAGATTGCGCAACCGGGCCTTTGAGCCATTCTATCAGAGAACGAGAAAGAAAACAAGGCAATATTGAAGCTTAAAGCATTAATGATAAAATAACTGTGCAGTTGTCACATAGTGAAATGTTTACTCTTCTCCAATAAAGAATACACTTTAGATCACAGGTGAAGTCCTACCAGAAGCTTGTTGTACTGTAAGTCCAGCTTGCCCAGGTAATCTCTGTATGCTTGTTTACTGGCGGGGGTTAACTGAGTCTAAAGAGACAACATTACGAAAGACAAATTTGATTTAATCGATACTAGATGTATAATATGTTTGCAGGCCCTTGTACAACACATTAAGTAATGAATGAAACATTTGGGCTGGTGTTGTATTAGAAAAAACGTCAACAATGGGGTGGTACGATTACAAGGCTTTTGAGGTATATACAGCCCAACTATTTTAATCCTTTTATACAATCAATTTTTTTTTTAGATGYATATAATCGTATTTCTTTCATTTATAGTTATATTTAATTCTGTGGAATGTCTGTGTAGTAATCTCAACTATGGTACGTGCATCTATGTAGCAACTTAACTTCATCCTAGTACAGAATAGACGACTACAATTCATTAATTTCCATATTATGATCCACCATCGAGACTACTCCATACTACTACACTCCCATACAGAAATCAACAAACTCACCTCATCTGCTCGAGCGCGATCAATTTTAGATTTGAACTCCTCGATAGACTGATGGAGTCCACGATGGCTGCCCAGATGGGACTCGACAGAGGGCAAGTCTGCTCCCCACTCCGCACTGTCCATGCGCCTCTGGTTCTCCTCCACCCAGGCCAGCAGGTCCTGGATGTAACGGAGCGTGACTTCATCCAGCTCAGGCCGTGCACGTTGAGGGGACTGCTGCAGGCTTGGAGACATGGACACCTGCGTGAGGGGCACCTGCGACACTGTCACACCAGACTTCACACGCAGGTTGTACTCACTGCGCAGGTTTACCAGACGCTCATGGAGACGATACACCCTGAAAGAAATATGAGGTAAAGATTAGTACAGACGTCAACCTTTATACAGTATACACTGTAGATTAAAAGTCAAATATTTTTAATAATAGTAAAAAGAATTATTATGTTAAATTTGTGGACATGTGGCACAGTTATAACATTGTTATTGTTAAGAAAAAATAATGTAATGAAAACGAACAATTATCGCGAGCTTAGTCTTTCTCTACATGTCCTCCACCTACGGCGACACATTCCTTCAAACGATGGACGAGATAGTTCCACATCGGCAGTCACCTCATCGACAAATGCCTGCCACAACTTGCCTGTCCATCAAGTGATGGAAAAGGGAGAAGTTACTGGGTGCAAGGTCGAGGGAGATGGGGCAGAATTTCGTTCCCCGAGTCGCCTGCAAGTTTCACTGTTTCATGGGCTGAATGAGCTGGCGCGTTGTCATGAAAAGGGCGCACTTCAATTTTTTCAACTGGGTGTATGAGTTTGGTTTTGACCTTCAAGCTGCATCTTGCGTAATTATACTGCGGGTTTTTTAAACCAGAAATGTTCATGAAATGTACTAATTTCTGAAGAAATAATTTGGACAAATATTTAATTTTTTTCATACGATAATATGACAATTTTATGACTGCCCCTCATAATATAGTGGATTTTTTCAAATTAATCTGTCAACATAGTTTGTAAAAACAAAGATGGAAAAAATATTTTGTGAATTAAAAATGAAACAAAATTACCAAAAAATTTTTAGAAGTATTTTCATCAAAATACATCACCAAGCCACCAATATCTCGGAATCTAATACTGTATAAATACTGTGAAATATATCAAAAATAATCTGGGGTCATGTCAAAATGCAGGAATATGCAGGAAAACTGCATATTGTTTTCCTGAAGTCATTTTTATCCTATACCGCTCTATCTTCTGGGACATTGAGAAAAAAATGTTATGCTATATGTTATATGATTTAACTGAACTCACCGCCTGTACATCTGTTCTGCCTGCAGATGGCGCCCATCCTTCAGCAACTGCACATCGTTAAAGAGGAGGCGAATCATGTTCTCAGCTTTATCCAGATCTGTTTCAATCTCTGCCGCATGCTGAACAGGCTTTCCAGTTCCGAGCGAGCGCACATCCTGCAGATACAGAAATTAATATAGTTTAAGACAGCTTTTGTTAATTATATGAAAATATTAATGCTGTTTATTTCCCGCAATATATATATAGTACTACATACTACATAGTACATGTTATATGATTGTAATGAGTGCCTCACCCTCTGCAGCAGTGTCTCTACTTGGTTCAGCTGCTCCTCACACACACCTGACTCCATCTGCACCTTACTGACGACCCTCTGAAGCCGCTCCAGACTGCATACATTACACACACACACACACACACACACACACACACACACACACACACACACACACACACACACAGATGAAATCAACATGCATACATTACACACACACACACACACACACACACACACACACACACACACACACACACACACACATTAATGCAACTCTATATCACAGGTGTTGTTTCTTTAGGAATATATTAGAGGACAGGGTGATGCGACGCAGCTTGACTCAAGGTGAAGTAACTGTAACCACTTAACCAATTTTGCCTTGCTGAAATTATTCTAATGCACCTTTTTCTGACAAGATTAGATAACGACTGCATACATTTTTTGGTTAATATTTTAATCTTTAACCTTTGTCCTGTAGCACAAGTTATTATTCTTTCAGCTGTTCCCATAAAGGGGTCGCCACAGAGGACCATCTGAATGGCACACAGCTTGGCACAGGTTTTAGGCAGGATGCACTTCCTGACCCAACCCTCCCATTCTATCCATGCACTAAGGATACCCTCCACCCAGTGACTGGGTTTTGGGCATCGGCTGGGAATTGACCCTGAGCCTTCAGACCTACCACAGAGCCACCTATGCCCTTTAGTTTTGTTGCACAAGTACATTATCTAAATACAAAAAAATGCATATAGTCTTAACTACAATAATTACAGCACATACAGTACACAATCAAAGACTTACACCCTTTTGTTGTGCAGCAAATATTCCAATCCATGACTGTAGTTCACAAACGCCATGACTAGCAAGAGATGACGCGTGCTTCTTGTTTTGTCCCATGTCTTGGCACAGCTCGAGTTCTTTTTCTATTTCTATTCCTTCCTGACATCTATACTGCTATCTTTCTAAGAAGCAGCAGACAGACTGTCTTGTGATAAGGAGGGGGGGCTTTTTTTTAAAACAACTTTTTTTCTGATTCGCCAAAACACATTTAATAACATGCGTATAAAGCATGCACACAATAAACCCATTTTCTTCACTGAAAAGGGCAACAGTGTTTCACTCCTTACAGTCTAGTTAAAGATGACTAGAGGAGTATTAAACTGTATGTACATTTTATACTAGATGAAAGTTTTTGAAAGATAGATGGTGGATTTTTGTAGATTTATTTCCTACAAAAATGTTCAGTCTAAAAGCACCAGTAAAGAGTGAGTACTGTAATTTGGCATCTCACCGCTCAAACTCATTCCTGAGCAGTCGCTCCCGCTCAAGTATGGCTGCATGGAGTCGACCCCACTCCTTCTCCACATCGATGGGGTGGTAACCAGGGGGAACCTTAACCTGACCAGTCTGCACTGCACCCTGCGGATACAAACACACTGTCAAGCTGAATACATATGCCATGTGAAAATACATATTAATGATATCATTCAAAATAAACGCAGTGTTGTTACATGACATCATACATGTTTAATTATACTGTATGTGACATCTACAGTATATGACATCATATTTAAAAATATGTATGATATACTGTATCAACCTTTTCTCGGTTTCACAGTGGGAACTGAAAGTTACTCAGTTTGGTTTATATTGTATGTCATCAGTTTACACAAAAAAATTTATAAGTCAGGGTGGAATCAACATAGCTGGTAAAATTAAAAATAAAAAAGCACATAATTTGTGGGTTTGTCTGTGATAATAATTGCACCTGGAGCAAAACTGTATCACATKGCCTAAGAAGCTATGAAAATAAGTCTGCTGCAAATTTTGAGGAGTCCATTATTAGAAAATGGAAAGATATAATGTAACCATTCTGGATTAAGGAAGTTGTCCACTGAAAGTTAAAGCAATGTAATCAGGGCATTACCCAGGGGATGTCCCCTGGAAGTTCATAAGACGTTGTCCCATGCAAAGGCTCTCTGTGCAATGTTATTAGGACCACTAAAGATACTAGTTTGGTTCCAGTGTAAACACTACACAATTTGTAAGTGAATATAGCATTTAGGGAACACTCTCTTTTGGTCCCACAACAAATCTTTTTCTCAAATCTATTTCTGTGCACTAGATTCATTGTCTGTACTATCTGCATACTGTATGTTATTAAGCAAGTGGCGCAATGGCAATGCATTTTGTCCTATCATCTGCAACAGTAATTTCGAATCCTTGGAATGCTGCAGCCCTCCGCAGAAAAAAATGGAGGAAAAAATGAATAACAACACTAGGTGGCGCTCTTGCTATATAAATATTTTTGGGTCTCCGAATGTTCGCATTCAGTCCTCCAAAGGCTAACGYCCCACAATAACGTCCTGACTTTTGGGGACATTTGTTAGGAATGTTCTTGGGATGTTTTTTTTTTTGCTGGATAGTGAGAAAAGCAAACATGTAAAAATTCAAGGTGGCTAAACACTAATGCAACACACTACAAACAAAATGATTTACATGACCTAGTATAATATGTTCATTTATTAGACATACCACATGCTGCATTATATATACCTCAAAAGCCTTGTAAATATGTTTGGAGCGATTTTTGTCAGCCTCTTTTGCTGGCAGCTCGGTCTCCTTAAATTTGAGAAACTGCCGCCAAAGGACCTGGAAAATCAAAAACAGAAGGTTTAAATTTGTTGTACTTCATACCAATACCTCTTGACTTATAATGAATAGTTGCTTATAATTATGCATTAATGCAATACAATAGGAGAATTTGCATGCAAGGAGACCTCAATTTCTTCATAACTGCTGGGGAACTTGCTCTCCTCAAAGATAACAATATGGTGTCTGATCCACTGCAGTAGCATGGTGACCAGCTCGTAGTACTCCTGCCAACGAAGTTCCAGCTCCTAACACACAGAGGCTCATTTTATATTATATAGTACCTTAACACTTTTAAGAGTCTCCATTGTTAATGCTGTACTTACAGTTAGTAACAATTAATACAATACAATTACAATAATAACCTGTAAAGCTTCATACAACAACTTTATTAATTACAATTAAATAATTTAATATTCTTTCCATGTTAAGAAGAGACTCACATTAGCTTGAACTCCATCTTGAACATCAGGAACTCTGGGCATGACATCATACAGGGAGGAGACGTATGTAATGATAGACTTCTCGTCAGGGTGCGGCACATCCACATCTACTCAAGAAGAGGAAACAAAAACAACACCCTGGATTAATTAGAGACTAGGGTGTAAAATAATACCACATATGAATAGTGATTATACTACACATGAGTTGGACTAGTGTATCATTCAAATACAAGTACAAGTACAGTGTATACAATGTAGTTTATTACTCAGTCTTGAATGGCATGCATTGAAATGCATTGACAAAAGGTCCTCTAGTAAAGACATTCCCAAACATAAGACTGTGCTTCAGACAAGACTCCGATCAACAAACATGATTAAGATAAATAAAGAAAATCATCTCATTTAAATATCACGGTTTTCTTTTAATATGTTTGGTAATGTTTTAAATGTGAATACTTAATCAGAATGATTTTATGAGAATTTTAAACTTAATAAAAAATGGAAAAATAATAATATTTTAAATTATGTAATTTTCTTATTTACATTATGTATATTTTTAATGTACAAATGACCTTTGTGGCATGTGGCTTAGGTGGCTTTTGGTGTTGTGAGGTTTTTTGTAGCATGTTAGCCAGCTTGACTGCTATACGGCTAGTCAGTTATGAACAACTTAATTTGAGCTAAGGATACTATAGTTCCTTTTTGGATTTATGTAAATGATGTGGTGTTGTAAAGGTTTTTTTTKAGCTTTTTATCCAGCTTGACTAACGTGCTAGATACAAACAACAATGTAAGCTAACTACACTATATTTTTACTTTCAAACAGACACACTTCATTTGGTTTCACAGTTTTTYGTTTTTGTTTCTTAGCCATGTAGTTAATCTGCAATATGTTGTTACTTATGCTATTTAAATGTGAATACTTAATCAGAATGATTTTATGGGAATTTTTAAACTTAATACAAAAAAAAAAAGGAAAAACATTTTTTTTTTTTTTTTTATTTGTGAGTTCAATTTGGCACAGTGGCCGCGGTAGTTTTTAGCGTAGTGAGGATTTTCGTAACATCTTAGCCAGCTTGACTGCTATACGGCTAGTCAGTTATGAAGAACTTAATTTGAGCTAAGGATACTATAGTTCCTTTTTGGATTTATGTAAAGGATGTGGTGTTGTAAAGGGCTTTTAGCTTTTTAGCCAGCTTGACTAGCTTGCTTGCTAGATACAAACAACACAATGTAAGCTAACTACATTATATTTTTACTTTCAAACAGGCACACTTCATGTGGTTTCACAGTTTTGTTTTTGTTTCTTAGCCATGTAGTTAATCTGCAATATGTTGTTACTTATGCTACTTATACTTACTCTCTATTAACAGATGTGTTTTAGCCCACGTGTTAGGTGCATACCTCTATCTTCTTTACAGATTGTTTAAACAACTGCTGATTGCCATTTTAACATTAAAGAAAAATACTATTTGTTACTATACTACTCATATTAATTTCTTTCTAATCATTGAATTTGTTCCTACAGGCAAGGTAATTGCCTGCCAAATAGGAACAGGTTGTGTAAAAATTGTTCAGCCTCAGGGAACGATCGGGGTATACCTTCTGGATCGAGCAGGCGGGTGACGCCCAGCTCTCTCTCCGCCATGCTGAACGCCTGCTCCAGATTCTCCAGGTTCGTCTGCYTGTACACCTTACTCATGTCAATCAGATTTGGCCTAAGGCACACAGATGAGAAATGAACCGTGTCAGAGCAGGCTTTAACAAAAAACTGGAATCCCGACAGCAGCCAAGGAATGATATTCACGCTAGGTATGTCTTTGAAAACAAGGGATAAAACTTAAGGGAYAATAAACTGCACAAAAATAGAAACAGCAAAAAGATAATATAAGCTGTTCTACATACAGCATGTTACATTTGTGTGGTTATTTTTGCAATTCTCTTTTCAATTCCTGATATGAGTCACATTGCAGAAAGTTTCCCTTGGGATTTCATCAAACCTGGTTCAGGCACATCAGTCCTTAATTATATGGATGCTTACTCACACTGCCAAAAAATGTACGACTTTAAACAGCGTGCATGTACACGCTCCGGTGTATTTCCATAAATATGAAGGTTTCAACCATTTCAAAGCATTCGGTTCTTGCACTGAAGATGCAAAATGTAAAATTAGTACTCACATATGTTCCAAAATGTTATAAATTATGCCAATTATAATATATAACCATTAGAATACTACATATTAGCTCATGCTAGCAAGCACAGTTCAAAAAACTCAATTTTTCAGTATAATAAAGTATTTGCAAGAAGCTAAACAACCTTAAAGCTAAAGTGTCCTTTATTCTCTAAATTCTAGCATAAGGACAGAGCRCATGATAAAACAATTCCTGACAGTACCACCATCATACTACTTCATACTGTTATTTATTGTCACATACAAGTATATTCACCTCCATATATTTATTGTGTAGCAAGTATCTACAATTACACCTAGCAACCAARACTATTCCTAAGAAGTAACATACTGCATCCATACACGTGCCTGCTTCTTTGGGTGTAGTAGCAATGCGCTTGCGTTCCTGCAGATACCACTTCGGTATAATACCCCATTTGGTAGGATATTTTGTCCCTGTTCACTGGAGAAAGCCGCTGCTCTGTGCTCAGCTCGAACTCTCCACTCTGAGATCCACAGCTGGAGCGAGCCTCTGG
This sequence comes from Clarias batrachus, assembly GCA_003987875.1. Lineage (NCBI taxonomy): Eukaryota > Metazoa > Chordata > Actinopteri > Siluriformes > Clariidae > Clarias > Clarias batrachus. Next base: position 14,346 of record QMIH01002341.1, on the reverse strand, counting down.
ACATAGTGATTCGGAGTCAAAAGATTCTTCAGAGGGTACGTTTTCACATAACATGACCACCCGAGCATCCAGATCACTAACTGAGCCATGAGCGCTGCTGGATGAGCTGCTATGTCTTTTCCTCATACGAATCTTCCTCTTCAGGYTGAGCATCACTTCTGGATGTGCACCGGGTACAACCACACTCGTCTTCCTTTTTGCTTGTCCTAAAGATTAACTGAGGAAAATCTTCAGGGGAAATCCTTTTTCTTTCATGTGAATAGTATCTGCACTTGGTTTTTGTTGACAGCGTACAAGTGAAGTACAGTACTAATAGTTGCACAGTGTCTAACATTTAAGAAATAAAAACCTGAGAAAATGAGCACTTGATAAGTCTCCTGAGACAAAGGCATGTGCAGTGCATGCTCCTGCAGGGTGTTAAAATCACAGCCTTTCGGAAAACTTGGCACATTCGTGTGCTACGCCCTCCACRATTTCACTTAATCCCTCACATGATTTATTATGATGGATGGAAATGTGAGCGAGAGAGGGAGAGAAAGAAAGAGAGAAAGGGTATACCCACCACTTCGCATGTCAGACATATACCATTTCATGGTTAATTGCAGCAAGATGCATCTTGTCCAGACGCAAATAATTTGTAAGACCACACAAGAGACTTGGATGCTCAATGTATATCATACAGGTATGTGTGTGTAAAATAATTTTGCTGGATCTTAAAGTTTGTTGAAACAGAGTCAAACAAAAAGACATTGTGTTGGACAAAAAAAAAATAGTTGTCCTTTTTGTCAAGGTGGTTTAAATTATATTTGATTCATGCAAATAAATCATGCACTTGTGTGTCATACATGTTTATAAGTAATTGGTGAGTGTTTTTTTTTTTTTTCATGTTTTCAATTCCTGAAACTAAAACAGTGTTTTTTACTCACATTACATAGCAAATATTTTTAGGGGAAAAAAATCTTCCTAAACTTTTTTTTTTACTTTTTATTTAAATATTTCTGATAAATGCAACACATACTGGGAGTGTGAGGTCTAAAAGTGCCTTCAGTTGAACTCTTCCTTACCTGTGCTTGTTGATGATGGCATTAAAGAGCCTGCCATCTCTCCAGCTAGTGGTGAAGTTGTCACAGCGCAGGCCTTGGTAGCCCTCCACCATGCGCTGAGACCACAGCAGCAGCTTCTCCTTGGCTGTCATGTCATCAGACTGACCGTTCACCTGTATGTCTGAGATCTGGAGAAAGAGGTAAGAGTAATTTTAGTTGTTAGAAAGGTTTTTTGTTGTTGTTGTTTTTTTTTTAACACCTTAAAGAAGCAGCTTGGAATTTACAGTGC
>QMIH01002340.1:48766-72760 GCA_003987875.1 Clarias batrachus | reverse complement strand
TATATATTAATCTTTGATGAATTTAGTCATGTTCACCAAACACTGAATCATATTTTGAATATCACATTTTAAACTGCCCATGTAAACATCTGGTCATAATCCTCTCAAGGGCTTTGAACTTCATTACTGTGCTCCACTGGACGAAGGCTAAACACATTTAACTCCAATAATAAATCATTTAAGGGAGACAAAACGTTATAGTCTAAATGTTTTGCCCCATTTCTACATTGAATATCTATCTATCTATCTTTCTTGTTTTCTCAGATGTTTTGTTTGCACTCTATTTAATAAATATTTATTAATATGAATAAGATGTAGAACTCCACCTTCACTACTAAAGTGTGACATCTTTTTTATTTACAGTATCTACAGTATTATTGCTTCTTGTTCCTGATTTGCTTAATCCAAGGTTGTTTCCGTCTGAGCTTTCGTTAATAAACGGCTCACACTTACAGTCATGTGGTTGTGTCTCATCACATACCATCACCGGTGACTGCTTCAGGGCAACAAGTGTCCAGTGACCGATCATTTGTTGTTGTTAAACGAGAGCTACGTTTTGGAATAAACTCAGAGTAGCACTGTGTGTGTACAGTGTGTGCGTGTGTACAGTGTGTGTGTGTGTGTGTGTGTGTGAGAGAGAGAGAGAGAGAGAGAGAGAGAGAGAGAAAAGAATTCCTCTCTCTCTCTCAGAGTAACATTGTGTATACACACACACACACACACACTGTATACACACACACACACACACACTGTACACACACAATGCTACTCTGATTAAAATGCCAATGAAGCGCTTCTTACTTCTTTCTCTGCTAGTGGTGCTTAGAACTACCTGCAATTACGTCATTTTTTTAAAAAAAGAATCTAACAAGAACTCTTTAATTTGAGTTCATTCCAAAACTTAGCTCTCGTTTAACAACAACAAAAGATCTGTCACTGGACACTTGTTGTCCTGATGTCAGTTCTGAAATGTTTTCTCTGTAAGTGCTTATATAAGAACCATCAAAAACAATTCCATGAAACTACATGACGGCAATATCTTTGGCTGAATTAAGTTGTCACTAAGTGGAGAAAGTAAAGAATAAAAGCACAGAAGGGAAGCAACACATTTGTTTTATACCAATTAACTAGAATTAAATTGCTCGTTAATGGGGGCAGATAAAAATACGGCATCATTCAACAGGAGGAGAAAAAACACGAAGAACATGATAAAGCAAGTATCATGTTTAAACAGCCTGCAACACAAGGAATCTGTAGAACATACTGAGCACTCGAAGCGTTTTAAAAGCAACTCTCATTGCATATATCGTCTCAAAACAGTTGAGAGGATGTACACTCTCTTTATTTTCTCACAAAAAAAGTTTCAGGTTTTTGTGTAAAAAAAAAAAAAACTTACCTTGGTTAGCAGACAGGTGTGGCTTTGAGGAGAAGTGTATAGGTTTAGAGCTGCCAGCTACTGAGCCTCAAACTCACTACATCCTCCTTTGGGAATTTCCTGCAGGGGGCGGAGCCTCACCTGGACAGGTGACAAACATGGGGATTTTTACACTGTCTAAAAACATCACAAGATTAAAAGAGAGAGAGAGAGAGAGAGAGAGAGAGAGAGAGAGAGAGAATGGAGTTTAAGATTAAATATCCAAATATCTATAGTAATCATGTTTTGTTTTCTGATATTTTGACTCATGATAAAGTAATATTTTACTTTCAAGCAGGTGCATTATAGTGCGAGGTGACTTAATGTAAAAGGCAAAAGCAATCACCTCAATTTGTGTCGTAACCACATGTGTGTCGTCTTATTGTTATCATACCTTGTGATTTAGCAACCTGTCTTGTCTCCTGCGTCACCAGTATTTTCTTCTAGGCGGGGTTAAAAAAAAAGTCAACGCCCTGGTGTTTCTTAAATTTCACTGCTGAATGAAATGAATATGAACAGGTTTTAAAAGTGAATTCTAAGCTTCTTTTTAAGACATAAAAAATAATGCATTTTAAAGGGCTTGACTGGAAATAACACAGGGTATCAATCATTGCATTCCAGCTCCATTTTAGAAAAACGTGTTTTATCATAATTTTTATTAGTAGTAGTAGTGAAAAAAATTCTCTGTGGCCTTTCGTTGAAAGCATTTGCTAAAACTGAGCAAAGCATTTGGTCTCATAACTACTCATATAACTACGATGAAAAGGTGTAGCTAGCTAAAATTAACTAGGATTCTGTTTCTCACCTAAAGGAACAATGATCTGGCTCGTGGGTGATCGAATGGGTTTCTGACATGTCCAATAATTGCACTTGGTGAAATTAATAATGACATGGAGAAACTGACATGGTTATATAAATAAACCTTGGATTGTGAGCATAATTTGGTCTGAAATTGTGCTTTTAATATAAAGCCCTTACATATCAAAGCAAATTTCCCCCTCATAAATAATGGAAACTGGATGGATGACTAAATGGACTAAATGGATGATTCGCTTCACAACCCAAAAATATTAACATAAAAATAATTAATACATAATATGAAGTAAAAATAATACTTAGTGCAGGTTAAAAAATAATTAACCTTACTTTTTTCTCCTTTTGAGGATTTTGCAGAAATGTGACATTGCATTGTTGTTAAACAGAATCATTGCTCGCACTCCTACATCCTTTTAACCTTTTTCTTCATGGGGGCCATTATTGCAGTACAGCTTAAGGTTGCAGTTTAAGGTTATATTTCATTCCACTAGGAACCATTAGGTCAGGTGAAATACAACTCATCAGCAGGTCATCAAATTCCTGGGATCATCGGGGTCTCTCTTCCCTCTATTGAGGACATCTACACCACACGTTGCATCCGCAAAGCCACCAACATTGTCACTAATTGGACACACCCCTCCCACACTCTTCACCCTCCTGCCATCTGGAAAAAGGTATTATGTTATGTCATGTTTGTCGCACTGTCACTTTGTTGCTCTTGTTTACATTTCCACGTGCACTTTATGTTGTCTGTATATATATATAAAAACCTGTAGATAGTTTCTCTATAAGTTGGCTAGTTAGTTTATGTCATTTATGTTGTTCATTTATGTTGTCAGGTCAATCCGTCTTGTCTCCGCTAACCAGCTAACTAGGCCTCTTATTTATGTTGCATGTAGCACCTTGGTCCTGGAGGAACGTTGTTTCGTTTCACTGTGTACTAACTGTATATGGTTGAAGTGACAATAAAGCCTACTTGAACTTGAACTTGCATCAGAAAAGAGACCAGCTACAGAGCTGGGCCCGTACTTACTAAGCACTAAGAAAGGACTTGGCTTCAAAATATTCCTAACTCAGAGTAGGACATAAAAGCTTTTTATGAAGGGTCCTACTCTCACTTTAGGCGAAGAGTAGGATTGCACCAAGGAAACATGTGACGTCACTTTTTATTACACTGAGAATCACAAAGTTGGCTGCATGTTGTAGTTTTTACAGGTTTTTGGAAATGTGAAATGGTGAAATCAGCGAACGTTGTGTGAAATCTATATGCACACAGACAAAATGTATAGATGCATGGACCCGTGGGTTAAGAATCCTGCGCGCTTATTCACAAAGCTTTTTAAGCCTAAAAGCTCCTAGTGACGGAATTCTAAGAAAATTCTAAGAATTATGACATTTTCTTAGAATTTCCCCTTAAATTTAGGATTAAATCATAGTTAAGATAAAAATGAATCACGTAACATCTTAGCCCTAAAAACAGCTCCTAAGGTAAAAATTGTTCAGAATAGAGAGGAGGACTTTTAAGAGGCTTAAGAGTTTTTATAGCAGAGGACAAAATGGCGGAAAGATGAAATATTCTCCAAACACTGAACGTAAATCTAAAAGTAAACACTGCTCTTCTGTCCAATTTGGTTTTCTTGTTGTTTTACTTCCTTCCATCTCTCTTGGACTGTTGACTACATATCATCCAAAAGTGTAACTTAAACAGACTGTCCTGTGATCATGTCAATTGGTAAAGGTCAGCCATTTTGCTCCCATCAATCTGAAATGGATTACAACTAATAAAATCAATGTTATTAATAAATAATGTAAATTGGTTGTTTCAAAAGTAGACACATTATCAACATTTGTCTGTTTTAATTAGCTTTAAGATATTTAGCGTATAAAAGACACTTTGCAAAAAGTAGCCAGTAGTCATGATTATAGAATTCATCATATACAAACATTATGATTTCACTGTTTATTCTATTATCATGTATTCTATTTTCACAAAGAGCTCACTTCAAGACCTTTGCAGAGGTCAGTAAATATGGGCCCTGGTCTGTAAAGACATTTCATCAGGAAGAGTTTTCACAGGTTTATCAAACTCTAGTATGTTTAGCAAGGTGATTCTATTATTATTATTATTATTATTATTATTATTATTATTATTATTATTAATTCTGCTCACACCTTATTCAATATACAGTAGATTGTATAGATTGTTCAGCTTGTGTGGCAGTCATTACATGAAGCACCACTACAACACCTAACAACCAACTAATGCCTCATAACAAATGAATCACTAAAAGTTATGCATTAAAAAAGGGGACTCCTGTCACCATTCAGTCATGGTAGACCCCAATGATGATCTTCTCCTGCACAGTTTTTCTGAAAAAGCACACCTGCACCATGACCAGGATAAAGAGCTGAATAACTTAACAGGCTACTCAGTTTCACTCAAACAATCTTAAATTGTGTGTCTATTTATGTGTGTGAATCTTAGCTAAAGATTGGGCATATGGCTCAGGTTTTCTCTAAATCACAGACCTTGCTGTTTACGGGTCTCAAGCACTTCCATGACGTGTTTGTAAGACACACACAGGCTGTTGCCCGTAGTGACCATGGTAACTCTTGGTAAACTCATGGTAAAGTTGTTGTGTTTGAGATCACTGTGTTGGCGGAGGAAGTTTTAAAAGCATTGAGCTACTGAAACCATTGTCTGTCTTTCTGCTGATTCATCCTGAGCTTTTCACTTGATCCCAATATGCTAATACTTATGCAGTGTGTGTGTGTGTGTGTGTGTGTGTGTGTGTGTGTGTGTGTATAAAAGGTGTGAGAGCAATTACTTCTATTGTGTAATTTTTAAATATCAAATGTCATTGACTAATGACAATCATTTACCATCGTCTGTGGAGATAATGACATCAAGATTGGGAGAGGTTTGGAGAGTCCATGGAAAGTGACCTTTGGTTGGCCTCAAAACGTTTCTCGAAACTGTAAGGTAGCTCAGGAATGGGAAGAAAGACATTGCCCAAGCTGTGGTAAGTAAAAGTGGTAAAACTTTGACCTAGGGTGAGATTATTGACGATTGGAAGGAGCTCTTTAAAGAGCTCCTGAACCTGATGTATGTGCCTTTCTCACAAGAGGTAGGACTGGAAGCAGTAGGTGAGTCTGAACCCATCTCTCAAGCTAATGTCAGAGGCTATTAAACAACTCCGCAGTGGCAAGGCCCTGGGATGGATACAATTATCCCAGACATGCTAAAGACTCTTGATGTTGTTGGAATGTTGTGGTTGGCACAACAGTACATCTCATGGACCTTAGGTACAGCAAATTGGAGTAGTTGTCCTATCGTTAAAAAATGTGGACCAAAGTGTTTGTGCCAAATAACGGCGTATCACCCTTCTCAGCCTCCATGTGATTACCATGCCATGGTACTTTAAAGGAGGCTGATAGTCAAGCCATATTGGAGGAACATGGCAGATTTTATCTAGACTGCAGGACAGTTGACCAGCAGATAATCAAAGGGGCATGGGAGTTTGTCAATCCAGTCTACGTGTGTTTTATAGACTTGGAGAAAACTTATGAACAGGTCAGCTGAAAGGTTATGAGGCACTGAAGGCACTTCAGGCGTGTGTGGTATTGTGGTCACTTCTGTGGGCTATGAGGACCCTGCATACCCAGCAAAGTTAAAGCTTTGCTCACATACAAGGGGTGAATCATGTATATTGTGAGGTCACATCTGTGTTTTATGCAGATGATGTCCTACTGAAGCATTGCAGGATGGCCTTCAGTGTGCATCTGAACAGTTTGCAGCTAAATGTGTGAATAGGTGACCAGGATGCGGATCAGCACTTCTAAATATGAGGCCAGTGACCTCTCCTGGAAAAGGATAGCAGCTCCCTTTGGGTGAGGGGGATAACCTAACCCAGGTGGATGAGTTTATGTACCTTGGGTTTATATAAATTCCTTTACAAGTTTCCAATGGGACAGGAAATGATGAGATTGAGTTTGGATGCATTTTCCTCAGTGATGCGTATGTTGTACCAAACCTTAGTGATGAAGAGGGAACTGAGCCTTAAGGCAAAGCTTTCACTTTATCTGTGAGTCTACATCCTCGCCCCCACTTATGCTCATATATACACACAATGGCCATCTCATTAGGAACACCTGTTCAACTGAAGTTCAATAGAAAATTTGAAGTTAGTACCGACTGAGCATGTCTTAAATCCCACAGCCTACCTGAGCATTGATGCTGTGTCCATCCCTTTATGACTACAGGATAATGCGCCATGTACCAAAGCTAAAATCACCTTAAAATGGTTTCTTGAACATGACAATGGGATTATTCTATTCAAATTTGCCTCCACAGTCACCAGGTTTCAATCCAATAGAACATCTTTGGCATGTGTTGGAAAAGGAGCTTCACATCATGAATATGCAGCAATCATGATCATGCGAGCAGGAATGCAAACCTCTAAGGGATGTTTCCAGCACCTTGCTGAAACTATGAGACAAAGAATTAATGCAGTTCTAAAGGAAAAAGTTCTTCTTTTTCTGCCAGCAAAGAAGATTGCTTATCTGCAGTGAATTAAAGAAATGATTTTAAATAGAAGGATTTTTTTTAGATATTTTTATCACCTGAAAAATAAGTCAGATGCATGATTTCCCCCCGAATCACCGAAAAGTGCACCAAAACAGCAGAAGCTAACCAACTCACCATCTCCCATAAAATTCAGAACAATTGCATCTACATCTTTGTAATGTAAATACAGCTAAAGACAAACGTGAAATCATCCATGTGGATTTTCTACCCATTGTGTCAACATCAACTCCTACTGTCAGATTCTACAAGATGTCAACGTTCTCGTTAATATTAATGAGTATTAATTCATATTCATTGATTAGTATTAATTAAAAACAATTCCAGTCACTTCAATTTTATTTATATAGCGGTTTAGCAATGGTCATTGTCCCAAAAGCAGCTTCACAAAATGAAAAGAAACATTATGGAAATGTGTATGTGTGAGAAAAAAATGTGTTTAGATAATCATGAGATTGTGAGATGAGCAAGCCGAGGGCGACAAACAACTTCGACTTTGACTTGCATAGTACATTGTATGTAGATATATTATTATTCAAATTCTAGTCACCTCTCTGACTGCAGACATTGTGTTATAAGGTGTGTAGTGTAACTATCTTTCACTGCTCCCTTCATAAGTTCTTCTCTTCCTGATAGGTGTGTCTGTTTGCAGTACAGGAAATGAGTATAACTGAAAATCCCCAAATTCTACATTTCTTCTTATTCAAGTACCAAAACCATTTTAAGTTGAATATTCCTGGCATGTGATGGGCATTACTTACTGTGAGACTTACTGTATTCCAGCTTAAAGACTTACTGTATTTCAGCTTAAATGTGCTATTTAAATGGTACTTGAACAGTACAGTAATACAAAGGATTGATGGAACATTCATTGGAAAAAGAAAAGCACTGTCATCCAAAATGATATGTGGTAAGTATATGTGGCAGGAGTGCAGTGGAGAACAGACTGGACATGATGATATGAACTGATATTCCAAGGCATTAGCTTGCTTTTTCTGAGGTAGTTTATAATCAAATTTGAGGTGTGTTTTAGTTCTCCTTATAGTCATAGTGTGTTTGTGTGTGTGTGTGTGTGTGTGTGTGTGCTTAGAATACTTTTGGCTTATCTAGATATTGTTTTGCGTACATGTGATGTTAACAATTTTTATGACATCAGAGAGAAGTTTTTCTCTATTCTAAAGAGTCCACTAAGGCGTAACAAATTCTGCATGAACTGAGATACAAGGTAAAAGGATGAAAACTAAAACAGGTGCCGTATAACGAGTTAGAACATTCCCTAATTCCTGACAAAAGAACTTGTGTCATTGTCTTCACGGTCGAGAAACTGCTGAGTCACTCCAACAGCTATTTAGGTCTGTACAAAAACCAGTCAGACCAGGACACTAATATTTTGTCAAAAGTTTCCCAAGCTTTAAACATCTCAGAGCACTGTTCAATCCAACATTTAAAAATGATGAAAAGAATGGCACAACTGAAAACTTACCAAGACATGGCCATCCACCTAAACTGACAATTATTAATCTCCTCAAATCTGGCCTTTATGGAAGAGTGGCAAAAATTAAGCCATTGTGGAAAGAAAGACAAGTCAAGTAGGCTTTTATTGTCATTTCAACCATATACAGTTCAGTACAGAGTGAAACGAAACAACGTTCCTCCAGGACCAAAGTGCTACATGCAAACAACATAAATCAACAACACAACATAAATTCACATCACAACATAACAAACTAACAACGTAATGACAGATTTACAATTTTTAAGTTAACCTAAAAAAACTATTAAATTTCTATACAAAGGAGAGACAACAATAGACAACAAAGTGCACGTGCAAATGTGCAAACAAAGAGCAACAGAATGACAAACACAACAATGTAACATGTTACAGTACTTTTTTTTTTTTAAGAGTGATGAGGTATGAGTTAAGGTAGCAGGAAGAGCCGCAGTAAACAACTGACATTTCTGAAGTAGCAGCAATGATTTTAAAAAGATGTAAAAAAAAAGATATTGTTGTGCAAATAGCAAAGTAGAATAAATATTGTGCAAATATTGCAAGAGCGGTTCAGGTAGGTGGATATGAACTGTTTGAGATGGTGTACATCAGTGTGATTGTGCATGTGTGTGTTTATCAGTTCAGTCTTGGTATTATTTAGTTCATCTGAATGATTTGTGTGTGTGTGTGCATGTTTATCAGTCCACTCTCTTTGTGTTGAGGAGACGGATGGCTTGTGGTTAAAAGCTGTTACAACCTCTGGATGTGAGTGCCCGAATGCTTCTGTACCTTTTTCCAGATGGCAGGAGGGTGAAGAGTGTGTGTGATGGGTGTGACTGATCAGCCACAATGCTGGTGGCTTTGCGGATGCAGCGTGTGGTGTAGATGTCTTCGACAGAGGGGAGAGAGACCCCGATGATCTTCTCAGCTGTCCTCACTATCCGCTGTAGGGTCTTGCGGTCTGATATGGTACAATTCCCAAACCAGACAGCGATGCAGCTGCTCAGGATGCTCTCAATAGTTCCTCTATAGAAGGTGATGAGGATCGGTGGTGGAAGCTGGGCCTTCCTCAGCCTTCTCAGGAAGAAAAGACATTGTTGGGCTTTCTTGTGCACAGAGCTGGTGTTGAGGGACCAGGTGAGGCGAGTGATCGATCCGTGTCCTCCTGAAGTCAACAACCATCTCTTTTGTCTTTTCGACGTTCAGAGACAGGTTGTTGTCTTTACAACAGTCCGTTAGCCTCTGCACTTCCTTTCTCTACTCTGACTCGTCGTTCTTGATGATGAGACCCACCACGGTCCTGTCATCTGCAAACTTGATGATATGATTGGAGCTGTGTGTCGCTACACAATCATGAGTCAGCAGTGTGAACAGCAGGGGGCTGAGCACGCAGCCCTGGGGGGCCCCAGTACTCAGTGTGGTGGTGCTGGAGGTGTAGCTCCCGATCCACACTGCTTGAGGTCTTCCAGTCAGAAAGTCCAGGATCCAGTTACAGAGGGAGGTGTTCAGGCCCAACAGGCTCAGCTTTCCGATCAGGTGTTGGGGGATGATTGTGTTGAATGCTGAACTGAAGTCCATGTACAGCATTCTGACGTAAGTGTCTTTCTTGTCAAGATGTGTCAGTGCCAGGTGGAATGTAGTGGAGATGGCGTCGTCCGTCGAATGGTTTGGACGATACGCAAACTGCAGGGGGTCCATTGAGGGGGGCAGCAGGGTCTTGATGTGTCTCATGACAAGCCGCATGAAGCACTTCATGATGATGGGTGTGAGTGCAACAGGGCGGTAGTCATTGAGACAGGACACAGAAGACTTCTTCGGCACGGGGACGATGGTGGTAGACTTGAAACGTGGGAACGACGGCGCTGCTCAGAGAGATGTTGAATATGTCGGTGAGAACACCTGCCAGCTGTTCTGCACATTCTCTGAGCACTCTGCCTGTGATGTTGTCTGGTCCAGGAGCTTTACGTGGGTTGACTCTGCGTACAGCTTTCCTCACATCAGCCATGGTGAGACACAGCACCTGGTCACTCGGAAGAGTTCCTCGCTGTCACGTTGTTCTGTGTGTCGAACTGTGTGTAGAAGCTGTTCAGCGCATCTGGAAGGGAGCCGTCACTGTCACAGGCAGGTGGTGAATTCCTGTAGTTGGTCTTGGCTTGTATGTCCTGCCACATGCGCCTTCTGTCACTGCTGTGCCTGAAGTGATTGTGGAGTCTCTGGGCGTGTACGCGCTTCGCCTCTCTGATGGCCCGGGCCCTTGCTGTTCTTAGAGCCACCTTGTCCCCCATTCTGAAGTCTCGGGTCCTCAGAAGTGCACGCACTTCCGCAGTAATCCACGGTTACTGGTCTGGGTGTGAGATGATGTTCTTGGAGACAGTGACGTCATCTGTGACTTGCAGCTGGTCACTGATGATATGTACTCCTCCAAGTCGGTGAAGTCTGCAAAAGACTTGGGGTGGAGATTCAGCTTTCAGTAGGACAGCAATCATAAACTTACAGCTAGATTTACAAAAGATTGGTTTAGATTAAAGCATATTCATGTGTTAGAAGGACCAGACCAAAATCCTAGGAATCTGTGGTAAGACTTGAAAATTGCTGTTCGCAGAGATGTATGAGCAAGTTTACTCTATAGCTGTGCCAAACTGACAGACCCTAAAAGACTTACAGTACAGCTGTAATTTCAGCAAAGATGGTTCTACAAGGGGTATGAATTGTCTATGAAGTCTGATTACCATGATATTGATTACCATGTTTTTGTTTTTTAATTCTGCATTTTACTTTGTCTGATTTCTTTGTGTTTCCAGTTTCCAGATAAATCATTGTGATTCCAGTTTTTATGTTTCTTGTACAGCTGTGGCTAAAGGTTTTGAGAATTATACAATTATGAATTTTCACAACGGTTGCTGCTTCTGTGTTTTTACATCCTTTGACAGATATTACTATGGTATACTGAAGTATAATTTGATTAGATTTTAGAATTTAGAATTAGGTCCAGGTGAGGGCCCTCAGTCAAGAGGGATGCCTACTGAAACATGCTCACATATCCAGCAGTTTGATGCCCCAGTACAACCTGAAGCTCCAATTTCCCATTTAAGAAAAAAGCACTCCATATTATGGTGGAGCCTCCGCCACTGTGCTACATAGGAAACATCTCCAGTAGGATCTCCTTGTCATGCCAATATTGTTGGAATCCATCAGGACCACCCGGATTTTTTTTTTCTTGTACAAGAATAAAAATTTCTTTCATCTTTCAGCTCCCATGTTTGGTCCTCACTTGCAAATTTCAAATGGGCAAGTTTGTGGTGTGGGAGGAGATGTGGCTTTTAAACCGTTTTTATTCTTTAAGCCCTTCTCTCGAAGATACTGTCACATGGTTATTGAGCTGCAGTCATCATAAGTAAGGTCCTTCATTTTGGGTCGAGAATTGGCTTGTGTCTTCACGGACAGCCTGTCAGATCCTCCAGCTCAGTGGGTCTATCACTTAATTTTTTGTCCCACTCCCAGGAACATTAAAGAAATTTAAAATGACTTAATTTAACCTCAGCAGCAATGTCGTGTTGCGAAAGCCCTTGCTTGCGCAACTCAGCAATCCTGCCACAATGAAAAACAGAAAGCCTTTTTGTTTTTGCCATTTTTAATTTCAGGTTATGGAATAGGATCCGAACAACTGGTTGAGGTTATGGAACAATTTTTGAACAGCCGATATTGTGACAGTGACAATGCCAAGACAAGACAGAAGTGAACAATCAGAGACACAATCAGAATGTCTACCCTACATTAACTTTGTAAACATGAATGTTGAACTCGGAAACTTTTTGCTGTCTTCTGACGTAGCACAGATTTTTGTATGAAATCAAAGTTGTTGTTTTTTTTTTACATTTAAACGATTATAAGTAATACCTTCGTTAATGTAAAGCTATTGTGCACACCTGCAAGGATAATTTTCTTTGAAGGTGTTATGAGTGGTTTAAGTGATGGTGTACCAAAGATTTGCTTTAAGACCAAAGGAGCTGTTGATTTAGGGACTGAAAAATCTTTTACAACATTGTAGTTAAGTGGAAGTTAAGAATGACAATAAATGAATGATTGATAAAGGAAACTAAAACCACTATTACAAATAGGAGTAAAGCAGCAAAGAGCAGTGAGATGTGTCATATTACTGGAGAGCTCGCTTCAGCCTCCAGGTATTTGTGTCTGGCATTGTGTATGGTACTACCCTAAGGAGAATCAATAGAACACGGAAGTCCATTTTTCAGTAAGGTGACAGGTGAATAAGGTAATATTCAGTAAGGAATGGCAAGAAATGGGAAAACACCAAATGTGACCTATGTGTTTCCAAAATATTTAACACTCATGTTTAGCAAAAGAGTAAGGTCCGGTATTTTGACTTTATTCTATTATCGATATCATTTACCACCAAATATATCCTAACAATCACCAGAAATATGAAACTAAAAAAATAAAAATAAAAACTTTTAAAAGAAAAGAGAGTCACTATTAAATAACAATTAATTTAACTTTAAATAAAACGACACCCCCCAATCGAAAAAAATATCAATATACAGTATGTTCCTGCCATTAAAATAAGATACAATGTTAGTTTTAAAGTGACGTATATTAAGCATAATGAGCTAGTTTCCATCTGCTAATAATCCATATGTTTCTTAATTTTAGTCAGTGAAATTTTATGCAAGCAAAAAAAGCAGCTTCAGCATGTTTCAGCAGGAATAACCCTGACACTGCTCTTTCACTGAACATGAAGACAGATATCTGAACAATAATTTCCAGTTATACAAGGATCACAATGTATAAATGCAAAACAGGATATGAAACACTAAAAGTTTACTTAATGCAAAACGGAAATTTACCAATTTGATCATTTTACTAAAGATGAATTACTGTACATAAAAAAATGTACTCAGCTTAAAGTTTCACAATAAGTTCATAATCATTTTAATTGTGGATTAAGATAATTTATAAAAATGACAAACGTTTAAATTAAAGGATGTGTTTTTTTCTTCACAACCATTACCACAAGTACATTTTTCACAACCAGTTTGACCTAAGTGTACAGCAAGAGATTCTGCAAAGAAGTGACAAAAAGATGGCCATCACTAACATCTTTTATGTCTGGATCATATTTATTTCTGTTACAGTGTCTTATTTCATGTACAAAAATAGCAAAAGTCCCTAAGATAAGTTGGATACATCCTTGAGAAATATGTTTAAAGTTGTAGACATTTACCCAGAACATCTTAATACCTGCAACACCTGTAAAACCTGTTACAGCACACCCTGCAGCACCGCTAATTACTAAACCATGTCATAGTGGATCTGTTACTGCCAGTACCGCTGTTTGGTAACTGTTGGGTGTGGTGTAACAGGACAGATAGTAGTTTGCAAAGAGAGTAACTATGGATCTTTTTTATGTAGAATCCATTTCCTGATTAACTAAATTAAATAAATTCAGTTCAATTAAAATATGTCACTTTTATATGTAAAAAATAACTTGTACTGAATTTTAAATAAAAAACTGGCATATTGAAGTTTGAAGAGTCAATTTAGGAACAATCTTAAAAAGAGTTAATTGTGAATAAAAGAAAATTGTAGTTACAATGTATTTAAAATACATCTGTAAGAAGTGACAAGAGTCACACAGATTATAGTGTAAAAAGATTTAATTTCGAAAATTGCATCGCATACCTTCAAATGACGCACGCTTATGACGTTTCTTAGCTAAGCCTCTCTAAATAGTTTTGATTGTCCATGCTAAGTTAAGTTAGCCTTTATTGGTCACACATACATTACTGCACAGTGAAATTCTTTATTCATCGCATATAACAGCTTCTTGTTAGTAGGGCGGGGTCAAAGCGCAGGGTCAGCCATTTTTTAGCAGCAACCTGGCGAAGCTGGGGCTCGAACCACCGATCTTCCGATTCGTAACTCAGAGCCTTAACGCACTGAGCCACCACTGCCCCCTAAGTACCCAGTACCGCTGCCTAAGTACCCAGTACCGCTATCGCTTTCATAATAAAGTTCCTTAGAAAAATAAAAAAGAAAGATAAAAAGTCTTTAAACATAAAAATGAAAGTATGTGTTTGTTTTTACCAGCAGCCAAAAATTCCTCCAGGCTCAGCTCAATTATCTTGACAAATTCTGAAATTCTGAAATCTACCTTTTTTATTTGTCTGTAGCTCATTCTGTAATCTTTTACAGGAGTTATCTTGCTAAGTTGCCTGTTTAAGGATTAACTTAATTTAACCCTGAGTGAGGATGAATGCAAGGAAGCAATTGGTGTTGTTCTGTGTTTGGGACTTTTTCAGGGTTTAGAAAACATTTGAATACAAAACATCCTGAGCAAAGCGACCAGCATTTTGACCCCATTGACAACTGTGAGACTACTGAGACAGAAGGACAAAATAGTGCTCAAACATTTGATCAGATTGGCTCTGTTGGAGAGGTGGCCACGACATCTGTATTGTTAAAGTCAGAAAAGAGCACTTTAGATATCTGCACATTACAGTAGTTGTGCAACACAACTAAAATGTGCTGGGTTAAGTCAGTCTGCTGTAAGTGGTTTTGTTTCATGTATGGAGGAAATAGTTTTTGAGATTCACAGTCAGGCCCAGAATGCAGCTTTGCTCTGTCTGTCTCCACATGACATTGCAACTAAAAGGAAAATAAAAAGTTTGGAAAATCCATTCACATTGTTAAATTCGGAAGCCAAACGAAAGAGTCTATTTCTCGAGAAATGGGGAACTGTTGACCCAACCGAAATAGTGCTTGGCACAAGATTTGATAGCAGGAGAAATAAAACCACTGGAACATTTGATCAAGTTGTTGTATGAGAAAATGGGAAGTTTTCTCATATTCCCATTTTAGAAACACTAAAGTCAATTTTACAAAATCCGCATCTTACTGATTTGTTTAAACTCAGGCATGTTCCAAAGGAAGGTGTTTATGTTGACTTCAGTGATGCTGTACATTTTAAAAGTAATCCTTTATTTTGCACAGAAAAAGATGCTTTACAAATTCAGTTATTTTATGATGATTTCGAGACCGCCAATCCTTTGGGTTCCAAAAAAGGTATACACAAATTGGGTGCTATCTATTTTACATTAAGGAATCCCCCCCCCATTTTTAACTCCTCACTGGATAACATTCATTTATGTGCCCTCTTTCATGCACAGGATATTAGACGGCATGGTTTAAATACTATAATTGAGGCTCTAGTAAATAAACGAAAAGTGCTTGAGATCGAGGGAGTTAAGAATCCGGTATCTAGACATTGTGTAAGGGGTACAGTTGTTCAAGTCACAGGGGATAACCTTGGCTTACATGGTTTATTAGGATTTCTGGAGTCATTTGGGGCTCAATATTGCTGTCGTTTCTGTGTTCTTGAGAAAGATCGCTTTCAATTTGTGTTTTCCGAAGATAACCCTGAAGTTGTACTAAGAACAACTGCGATGCATGCTCTGCATTGTAAAAAGTTACAAGATGACTCTAGACTACCTCATGTTTATGGCGTCAAACGGGTGTGTTTGTTAAATTCACTCAAGTATTTCAACACGGCAAACAATTTTGCTGTGGATATAAAGCACGACATTTTGGAAGGTGTCGCTCAGCGAGAGGTAAAACTTGTTCTGCAGTACATTGTGCATAATTTTCTGAGTGCTGATGATCTTGCTGGTAGAATACATGCTTTTGATTATGGTTACAATCAGCAGAGGAACCGTCCTCCAATGGTCAAATTGTTTGGTGAAAGCAATGATTTGGGTTTAAATGCTATCCAATCTTGGTGCTTGTTACACAACATGCCTCTGTTATTTGGTGATTTAGTGCAGAGAGATGATAAACACTGGTATCTTTTGCTTTTACTTCTACAGATTGTAAACATTGTATTTTCACCAGTCCTAACAGAAGGCATGACCATTTATCTTAAACATTTAATAACTGAACACCACCAGCTATTCAAGAAATTATTTCCCGAACAAAAAGTGTTGCCAAAGCATCACATAATGATACTTTACTCACAGTGTATAAGGAAAATTGGACCAATTCTGCATATGTGGTGTATGCGTTATGAAGCGAAACACAAATTCTTTAAAACACAATTAAAAAGCTTCGAAACCATCACCAAAACACTAGCCAAAAAGCACTAGAGTTGTATGGCAATGCACTGGGAGTCTTTTAGCCAGTGCAGATTGACTCTTGGTCCAGGGAAGATGATGGAACTCAGTGGACTTAAAGGTGGCATGGACATTGCTTCCAAACTAAGGATGAAAATATCAGAACTATTCTGTAAAGTGGATCAAACATCATGGCACAGAGTATCGCCCTGACTTTATTATCTGTACAGAAGTAGCATGTGAGATGCCAGTGTTTCGTAAGATCAAGACTATTGCTGTGAAAGATGTGGAACACTGATGGAAACGCTCTGTTTTGATGACCATTACCATGCATTTACAGTCAGATCTCATCCAGACCGAGTTTGAAAGGTAGTGAATGTTAACGCGCTGTTTTATT
The DNA here is from genome assembly GCA_003987875.1 of Clarias batrachus. Lineage (NCBI taxonomy): Eukaryota > Metazoa > Chordata > Actinopteri > Siluriformes > Clariidae > Clarias > Clarias batrachus. The sequence continues at coordinate 55,933 of QMIH01002340.1, read as the reverse complement.
TCAAACCATTTGATCTTCAAATGAAGTATGGCACAACAGATTCTGCACTGCATATAGTGCCCTATTGTCATTTCATGCAGATGATGTTTTTCAGACATGATGTATGTGTTTAAGAGTAATAGAGTTTTAATAAATGTTTTAAATGGTACATTGAGGTTGTTTTCCGTTCTGTTATATTTCCTGTATTCAATGTAAAAAACAAACAAAAAAAAAAAAAAAAAAAAAAAAAAAAAAAAAAAACACTCTAAGAGTTGACTTTGCACTGTTGCACAGAAAAGTAGTGACGCCCCAGAGTGAAATAATGACACTTATAGAGTTATTTGATCAGCATTTTAACCGATTACAACACCAAATGGGTTTTAAAAGTGTACTATCAAAGTGGGATTTGTTCACTAATAAAAATGTAAATAAACTCTGAAAATTTAACACTATGACGAGAGTCATTTTATCACCAATTCTGTGTGGGACCAAATACACTCGGGCACAGTGTTAAATTTAACTCTTAAAGATTTAAAATTTACAGTGTACTACTACTATGAATAATAATAATAATTTCAGCAGGTGTGAAAAGTGAGTGGACAGACTGCTGATTTCTTGCATGACTTACATCACTAAAGTATAGCCCCCTTTTCCATTCCATGTGTTTTCATTTAAGAAATTATTTCAATTATTTAACTAATTAAAAATATTATTTCCCCTACTGGGATACATTAATTCACTGTAATTCTTGTATTTTTAACAGATTTTAAGGGACTAAAAATACAAGCAATTTGCATTTCTTTACATTTTATTTTCAGAAGGTAATTTTTTTAATTAAAAAGGTATTTAAAAAAAAAAAAAAAACTTTAATGTTTGTAATCCACATAAGGGCTGATGAGACAGCAGGTTTTTACTCATACCGATCAGGAGTCACCTTCTCATGGCTTTGGTCTTCAAACAAACGTCCCGAGGTCCTGTATGTAACTGAAGTTAAAGTCTCCAGCAATTAACTATCCTGTTCACCACTATGTGTTTTTGCCAAGTATAAAATAAACAGTGTGTTGCTGTTTAAGAAAAGTACTTATAGGTGAATATTTTCCAAGAACAGTTTCTCCACAAATCTTTTACACCTCTTAGACCACAGGACCTTGCCAAATACACTACGTTGTTGTTTTATATTTTGTATAAATGTTAGGTACATTTAATGTTGTGAAATATTTATAAGAAACTAGTTCAAGCTAATATAAACAATATATAGTTTATATAGTTGGTTCTTAATGATATCTGCTGTTTAGTAATGATTATGTCCTTGTGTGCCACGAGGATTCAAAGGCTTTATATATCAAACATGTTAATGAATATATTATAAATGCAAATAAATATTTTGGTTTAAAAAAAAATAATAGAAAATGGGTAACTGTGGTGGTAGACTATCATACTGAATGTGAATATGAATATATTTCCATTGTTAATTTTTTATGAATTAAATACCACTTTAAATAAATACTGACTGTAGATTAGAACGCAGTCTGCTCCGTCATACCTCTCCGCCTGAAATCAGCTCTCCCTCAACTCTCCCCAAACAGCTCCTATTCTTCTCATCTCATACTGACGCATCAGGATTTTTTTTCTTTTCTTCCGAAACCCTAATCTGCTTTGATGACTAAAAACAGCTGACACCTGATACCACTGCAGTACACCTCCCTCCACTGAACATTCTCACACAACTTTCAGATCTGTTTCATGAGAAATAAACATGTATAATGGACGAATAGCATTCATGGTGCTACACACCACCCCACATACATAACTCTATTTCCACAGTAGTCAAAGTTAGGCCCAGTGGTGGGAAAAGAAAAAGAATCATTTTAATTATCACTGGATGTTACACCAATGTTGCTTGAATAATTCCTTCCTATGGTGTTTATATTCATGGACACCAGTGAGTGTGCTGCCATGTTCACATGCTGTGCTATTTATGAACTCATGAGAATGGCCATCCGAGTCATTTCCCTATTTTCCCAACTTAACAGACATTATATCAAACTGAACTTATTAATTGTTTAGTGATAGAGACTTGAGTGCAACTTGTTAATAGCAATAGGTCTCAATGCTGTTCAAAGAGAATACTGTTTTAACAGCCTATGTACGGTTTCTGTATAGTACCATCCACAGCACTCTCACTGTAATCTTTAGACCGTCCATGTCGAGACACCTTTATCTGCAGCAAGTGATTTTCAACAGACAAAATGTCCAAGTAGAAGATGGACATCAGGATTAATCATGCAGGAGGGCTCTCATCTCAGAAGCATGCCAACCGGGAGGGACAATGAGTAATGAGGGACTAGAGAAGCATGTTATTGTGGATGCTCTGGTCACTTTATAGTTAAAGGAAATGGACATTGTGTCCAGAGTGCAATAATGGACATTGGTAGGAATTAGCTGTAATGGCATAAAGAAAATGGAGAGGCAGAAGGTAACTCCAGACATGAGGGTTATGCCCTAAGACATCATGGTCATGGTTGAATGAAGCCTTATACAACCATCGTCAAATTTGTCACAGATAATTCAAAGCTTTGAAGTATTGCTCTTAGGTAGCACAATGACATCTAGTGGTTTTCAAAAATTAAAGCAGCTGTTCACTGGAGCACTGTCTTGCTTTGATGACGAAATAGTTTGAATAGTTACTAATCATGCTTATAGAACTATAATAACATTTTTATAAAATGATAAACAAACAAATAAATGTATTTATTATTACGTTAAGTTTATTATAAAGTTCAGGTTCAGGAAAAGAACTACTTCAGGTGTTTTGATGCGTCTTTATAGGCTGCCTGCAACATGAGAATGGTGAGTTCTGCTTGTGCCTGCCCCTTGCTACACACAAAGATGCTGTAGAGAGAGTCGTCAAGTCCAGTCGGCTTTTCTTCTCATTTCAACCATATACAGTTTACAGTGTAACGACACAGCATTCCTCCAGGACCAAAGTGCTACATAGATGTAATGAGTTGAGGTAGAAGGAGAAAGAAAGCCAACAGTAAACATTCCTTTTAAATAGCAGCAAAGATAGAATAGAGTTTTCTGCAAATAAGTAATAAATATTGTGCAAAAGAGCAATTACTGGTTGGTATGAACAATTGTAAGATGGTTGCTGATCAGTGTGTTTGCGCTTGTGTGTTTATCAGTTCAGCCCCAATGTTTTCAGTTGGTAGTTGAGTTTGTCTGAATGATTGTATGTGTGTGTGTGTGTCCCTTCTTGTTGAGGAGATGGATGTCTATTGCAAAGATTATATATAGGGGTTGGACAATGAATCTGAAACACCTGGTTTTACACCACAGTAACTCATTAGAATGGTGTAGGGCCTAATTTTTGCGGCCAATACAACATCAAGTCACTTAAACGTTAATTATATTTGTATGGCGCTTTTAACAATTGACATTGTCACAAAGTAGCTTTACACAATCAAAAGAATAATTTATGTTTGTATGAAATGTGAATGTGTATGAAATAAAATGATAAGATTGTCCCGGATGAGCAAGCCAAGGACAACGGCGACAGTGACAAGGAAAAACTCTCGGAGATGGCAGTAGGAGGAAACCTTGAGAGGAACCAGACTCAACAAGGAACCCATCCTCATTTGGGTGAAAACGGAGAGCAGGGATTGATCAGCAACATACTGTGTACGACTGGAAGTTCAGAATAACAGGAGATGTGTTTAAGGTAATATGGTAGTGGCGACTGTCGTTTTCTTCGCTGTGGTCTGTTGGGGCTGCAACATGAAAGTGGCAGACAGAAACAGATTGGACTAGGTCATTAAAAGGGCCAGGTCCATCCGGGGCTTGGATCTGGAATCCTTCTCACCCATTATACAGTCTTCTCTCCGACCAGAGGAGCAGAGACTGATTATGATCAGATGTTCTACAGAGCGCCATAGGAGATCTTTTCTCCCAATGGCCAGTAAATTATATACAGTGGGGCAAAAAAAGTATTTAGTCAGCCATCAGTTGTGAAGGTTCTCCCACTTAGAAAGATAAGAGAGGCCTGTAATTTTCATCATACAGTAGGTATACCTCAATTATGAGAGACAAAATGAGAAAAGAAAAAGAGAGAAAATCACATTGTAGGATTTGTAAAGAATTTATTTGCAAATTATAGTGAAAAATAAGTATTTGGTCAATGACAAAATTTCATCTCAATATTTTGTTATATTTCAAGGCCACTCCAGGACCTTGAAATGCTTCTTACAAAGCCACTCCTTTGTTGCCTGGGCGGAGTGTTTGGGATCATTGTCATGCTGAGAGACCCAGCCACGTTTCATCTTCAATGCCCTTGCTGATGAATGGAGGTTGTTACTTGTTGTGTTGATTCTATCAGGACCTGCGGCTTTTGTAGGGCAGAGACGGGGCGTTTTACATGGTCACCTGAGATGTTGATTGAGCGGAGTGCTGGTCTACAATCTTGTTTCTGGTGTCCTTTGACAGCTCTTTGGTCTGGGCCATAGTGGAGTTATGGAATGTGACTGTTTGAGGTTGTGGACAGGTGTCTTTTATACTGATGAGTTCAAACAGATGACATTTATATTCTTCTTAAAGAAGAACTTACACGTCTGTGAGAGACGGAAATATTTCTTGTTTGTAGGTGACAAAATGCTTATTTTACAGAGGAATTTACCAATTAATTCATAAAAAACCGTACAGTGTGATTTTCTGGATTTTTTTTGACAATCTCACTCTATATGGTTTATGTGTCCCACTTGTCATTTTATTTTCAGTACTCTGTTCTCAGTAGTGTTGGTGGAAACACTTTTCAGATGAGAGAGTGGAGAAAGAAATGGCCAAGTTTGTTTGAACTTGCAATATGCACAAAACAGCAAACCTTAAGTTGAATGATCTACAACAGCAGAAAAAAGGAATCTGAGGCTGCAGTGCTAAAGTTGCCAGACAGGAGCGACTCTAGCGGAGTCTCTAAACTCTAGAGACTGTTGTGCGTAAAAATCGAAAGAAATCAGCAGATTTTGAAACACTCAAATCCGCACCAACAACCATTCCAGGGTCAAAGTCACCAGGATTACATCTTCTTCATTCTGATAACAGATGTGAACTGCAGCTCTGAGCTGTAGCTGCATGAATGTGTTTATTGCACTGCTACTGCCACATGATTGGCTGATTCCCTAACAGCATAAATTAGGCTAATTGGTGTTTCAGAATTGCCTGTAGTGTGTGTGTGTGTGTGTGTGTGTGTGTGTGTGTTAACCCGTACCCGTGATAGGCTGTAACCCGCCCACAGCCCTATACAGGATGAGTGCTATAGTGAATGAGTGAGAGAGTCTTACTTCCTAGTTACGTCCTTGCTAATACACTTCAGCATCATTTAAGTGTAAAACAAGAAACTTATTATTTTAGCTGCTCCCATTAGGAGTCAACATAGTGGACCATTTGTCTCCATCTAACTCTGTCTACCACATCTTCCTTTGTTACTCTAACCTCCTGCATGTCCTCAATCAAAACATCCAAATACCTCCTCTTTGGTCTACATCTTCTCCTCAAACAAAAAGATAAAACATTTCAATGTATTTTTTTTTCTTAACTTGAATTTACTTTGTATTTTTTATACACAATTCCCAGTTTAATCAGTGATGTGTCAGTGCAAGTTTATTTATTCATCATCATCATCATCATCGTTTTTATCATTATTATTATTATTGTTGTTGTTGTTTACATTTTTCACAGTTTTCACACTGCATATAATATACTTATATAATAATATATAATTTTTCATGGCAGAATTACATGTAGAATTCCTGTAAAGACAAATCTCGTAGCTTATCCCCATTAAATTGGGAATAGAAATGTTTGTACCCAGAGTGATGAATGAATGAATGAATGAATGAATGAAAAACTCTCTCTTAGATGTTCAGCACCATTACATAGTGTATATAGAAAGTGTCTGTGTGTCTGTCACTCACATCATTTTCATAACATTCTTATTATCAGTATAACAGAAAAAAGAAAAAGGAAAAAATACTCTTTAAAATGAAAGAGAGTTGAATTTAACTCTTGGATTTATGCATGTATAAAATGATGGGAAGGATAACTTGATAACTTGACAAAGTTAGATTTTGTTTCTTTCTTTCATTTATTGTTTTTTTTTCCTGATGATGAATCTTCAATAGATGTAATTGTCAGATAAGTATTATTATTAGTAGTATTATTACATTCCTTTTAAAAATTATATTCATTAAGTCTAAGTGTGTCACATGATTGCAAAGTGCTCATTTTAAAGGTCATATTTACATTTTATTAAATATATTTAAATTAAAGCAATAATAAAAATTACTAGGTGAACAGGATGAATACACAATTATTACATCAATCATATACATGGGGCTGTAGGGGTCATTACAGACGTACAGTACTACTGCATGAACCAAATTTAGATGAAGTTTGTCTAGGTTGTTGTAAAAATAACAGCGAAACAATGGAAAAAAAAACACAAATAAATAAATATATCAGTTCAGATGTTTCCATCGTCCTTTCTGAATATAAAAACTTACAGTATACTGACAGCGAATGTCTGTCTTCAAGCAATAACATCTCTCTCTCTCTCTTTCTCTCTCTCACACACACACACACACACACACACACACACACATGCACATACACACTTTTTCTTGATACTAGCCTGATGAAACTGATGGCAGTTCTTTCATCAAGCTGTGTTTTATATATATATATATATATATATATAAATGTTTGTGTGTGTGTGTGTGTGTGTGTGTGTGTGTGTGTGTGTGTGTGTGTGTCAAACCAGTTTGAGATGAAATTTCTGGTGAATGAAAGCATTAAACTGGTTGATTTTTTTTTCTTTTTTTCAAGCGTGGTATGATGATACTTAAATCCCCTCGAATAGCTGCTGTAAATACAGTATAAACTTCAAGAAAGAGATAAAGGAGAGTGTTTATAATCACAGTTAAGTCAGAACATGAATTCACTTGTTTCATAAACATTTAAAAAATATGATTTAGTCATAAGTAAGAAATTGTGCTTGTTGACACATTGCTGTAGCGTGAAAGGAATAAAACTCTTCCTGTTACAAAAAAAATAAATGGCAGGTTGTGGAATATTGTAACACAAACTTCAGTAGTAACACTAATAGGAGTTATTGAAATATAATATAATATATATATA
>QMIH01002340.1:17147-37854 GCA_003987875.1 Clarias batrachus | reverse complement strand
TATATATATATATAATACGTATATGAAGTAACTGTTACAGTCCTGAATGGTTCTGTATCATTTACATCTTTCTTCACACTGTCTCTGTTAATAATCTTATTATGTTACTGTTTTGTTTGTAAGAAAGTCCTTTATTACTACAGAATGTCTGAAACGTAACATAACGTTAAGCTCAAAGAGATAAATCCAATTAATACCATTTCTACGTCGTCTGAGAAGCCGACGGAGACGTAGCCGTCCGCACGGCCGGAGAGCTCGTACATGAACCCTGACCCTGAGGACAAGGGCGTGGCAGCCATGAAGAAGCAGTTGAAGTCTGTTGAAGGGTCGCAGTCATACGGCTGGCTCACGCACGTCTTACTGATCCCACAGTCTGAGTTAGAGATGCTGGAGGAGGTGAAGGACGTGAAGGACGTGGAGGTAGGAAAGGAGGTGAAGGAGGTGTTGGAAGGGTTGGAGGTGTTGAAGTGGTTGGAGGTGGAGGATGTGGTAGAGGTGGTGGAGGTGGCACCAGTCTTTAAGAACAACAATCCAAAAGCATCATAATGACCACGAACAATCATGTCTGTTTCTGTGTTTATATCGCAGTCTGCATGTATCTCCTGTCCGTATTGCTGTTTGTATCTCTGCCTGTTTGGAGATTTATTTTTCTGTACTCTATCTCTCTATTTCTTTTCCAGTCTGCTTTATGAGCTTTTTTGTGGGTCTGTGTCAGAGCCTTCTTTGTCTGTTGCTGTCTGTTTTCCTACTTGTTTTTGTCATCCATATCTAATTGTTTTAATAGACAGATAGATCACTATCTAATCAATCATACAATGTGTTTGTATCTAATTAGAATTTCCCGTAAAATAATAACATATGGAACGTTCATTAAACAAAGAGCTAAAAATCATTTACTCTCCAAATAACTTAAATAAGTTTTTATCTAAAGTGGTGCCGTGTATTCCTGTTCTCCCTGTGCACAAAACAGAAGATGTCACTAATTAGTTCTTGCCTATCTTGCTGAACAGTTAATTGGAATCAGCAGGTTTAGTTAGTAGATGGAATTTTTTTTTAAAATAAACTATAGATTTCTGAACTAAATTTCTGTATATGAAACCCAGGATGAGATAAAGCAGGCATGGATTGAGCGAGTGACCACATAGTACTGCAGACGTTTTTATGATGCTCAGCCAGATCCCGCAGGTTTTAAAGAATAAAAGGCTTCTTGTTAAATACTCATTGTTGTAAAAATTTCATTACATAAAATAACAAATTATTTGCCTTACTTTGATTCTCAATATTTAAAATTTTTGAAAATTAATACATGAAATGTCACTATTGTCACAATACTTTAGGTCACCACATTAAGTGCTTTTATTTGTGTTTTACAGTAAAGACTTAAGTCTCACCGATGTGCCGCTGTAAGTGATCTGTGAGCTCTTCACTCCCACCCAAAAGATGAGTGTATCACGGACAAACGTAGCTCTGTGAATGAAACCGTTTGCAGGGAATTACAAAAAAGGCAGGTTTAAAAGATTGAGGCTGTTGTAATTTACTGTTGTTAAGTAGTGTTGGGAGTAACACGTTACAAAGTAACATTCTGCTGACTTTCAGTAAAGTTCTGAAGGTCCACAAGCACCGCCAGGACCCCCAAAAAACTTAAACATGTTTAATTTTTCGCAAGGAAAGATGAAAACCTAATCACAGCGCCAAAACTCGCTGTGGAACTCATGAGGAACTGTACTTTCAGCCACCGCATAGAGGTACAGTGGAACCTCGGATTGCTAGTAACTCAGTTTACGAGTGCTCCGCAAGATGAGCAAAGATTTTTAATAAATTTTGACCTGAAAAACGAGCATGTCTTGGTTTACGAGTGCCGAGTTTTTTGACACCGACACACACACACCGACACACACACAAACACACACACACTCTCGCCTTTACACCCCCCACTGCCCGGCTTCACACAGACACACACACTCTGTTCTACACAGACACTCTGCTCTGTCACGATTCAAAGGTAAGGTGCTGGTTCATTTTTTTTTTTTTTTAACTTTACATCAGTGATTCCATTAGTCTGCGCTCATGCGAGTGTCATTAGAGAGATTTATTTTTTTCCCATTAAAACAGTGTTTCCGTTGTGTGTGTTTGTTGTGAAACTTAAAAAGCGAGGTGGAGGGAGGGAGGAGGAGTTTTACTGTGTAAGACGAGTCAAGGGAAGGGGCTAATTCCACACACACACACATACACACACACACTTTTTTTAAAGGTAAAGTGCAGGTTAATTTGTTTTATTTTTACTTTATATGTTGTATTAATTATTTTTCTGTATTTATTTTTTTGGGCTGTGGAACGAATTATTTGAGTTTTCATTATTTCTTATGGGAAGGTTTGATTTGGTTTACAAGTGTTTTGGAATACGAGCCCACTTCCGGAACAAATTATGCTCGTAATCCAAATTTCCACTGTATTAGTAGTTAACAGATATGGGCAAAACTTTGCTGAGTAGAATAATTATAAAGGTCTAAAACAACATGCATGGGGAAGCACAAATGAGTTTTCATTTTCTGCATTGTAAAAGTACTCGAACTAGTTACTTTTATCAGGAGGTAATAAAGTAATGTAACTGATGAATAATGACAGTCCCCCAACCCTGTTGTTAAGAATATATTATACATAGCAACGTTCAATGCTAGATTGGTCAGACAACGCTTAATTTTCTATAGCAGTTCTGACAGAAGTGAACTCTGAAACACTATAGTTTCTATAGTAACAATTTATTCACAGGGATTTGTGGTTGTAACTGGATTTTGGACATGAACATTTTATTTAACTGATTTTGTGAAGTTTTCTGCGGGTGGACATGTATTTATTAGATTTTATTGAAATATGTTTTTGGTCTCAAGTGTCAGTACTGTATAACAGTCAGGGTTCAAGTGTAACTTTACGCTTATTGTCATCTTCAGACGAACACTTTCAAGAATTTTGCAGTTTTTTGGTTAAATTTACATCTTTCCTTTTTTTCATCTCATTAATTTTAAAAGAAAAGTAGAACACTTGGTGAGGGACTGCTTATAGCTGCTACAATGTAAGTGAGAATAGGCACAATCTTTGTTTGACTTTCCACAATATTAAATATAAATGTAAACAGGCAAAAATGCAATGTGTTGTGCAATAAGAGGAATAAATAGAAGTTTTTATACTTCTATCCTAGTATTATTCCTAATGTAAATGCCATGCTTAAACAAAATCTAAAAGAATATCTTGTTTAGACATGAGAAAATAAATGGAGGTGCATGCAGGACTCTTACTTGAATTCAATGTTGCCGAGGTTGCCAGATGTTGGTGCTTTCCATTTACTTTGGATTTGTGTTTTTAATGAGGATGTTGTTTGGGAAACTGCAGAGTTCTAAAGGCCAACCAAAAAATTGATATCCTTTTATCTTCCTTTTATCAAAATATATTTGTCTGATTAAATGAGAGTGAAGATTGTGTAAAATAATCTAATGAAGGAAACTTACAGACATTCCAAAGCAGGCCAGGAGCTGTGAGTTGGTTCCCACCAGACTGAAGGAACCAATGGCGGTGTTCCCTCCCACCTGCCTCGCTTCCAGGATAAACCCTTTAAAACTCCCCAAGGTCGCACTCAGAGTCACTGCAAAGGCAGTCATCATGGTTAGTTTGCTAGTTTGTTCGCAAACTAATTCAGTCAGAATTCTTCTAAAGCATACATTAGCTTAATTAAAACAAACCTTTTTATTGTATTTAAATATCGAATGCTTATCAGATGTTACAGTATGCCACATCCTCCTACCTTATTGGTTTGGAATGACATCAAACACCTTCACCAACTGTAGGATTTATGTATTTGTTACTTGCTAGCTATATTAGTCTCATAACGTCTTTGATTTAGCCAACTGAGTAAAGTCTGGACTTTTTACATTGTGGGTTCTTTTGTTTTCTTGATTCTTCTTTTATGTTTTTTTTTTATTTGTTGTTGTTGGTCTTTGTATTCTTTAGAAAAAAATGGCACTCCTCTTTTGTAACATGAGCTTAGGTACAGGGCTGGGCACTGTACTATATCGTTCTTCATATGAAGCATGTATTAGTCTGACAATGACCGTATTAATATTTTTTTGGTATACATCAACACTGATGCTGAGGCTTAAATGACTATCCTATTTATTAATTATTCATTAGAAGCTTTTTATTAAATTTTCCTGTATGTATGAGCAATAAACTCCCCATGCTGAGCTTAAGTTTTGGAGCCAGTTGTCTATTGATTAGAGCGATAGGATTACTGAACTTCGGCGGCACGGTGGTGTAGTGGTTAGCACCGTCGCCTTGCACCGCTCGATTCCCGTCTCTGGGTGCATGGAGTTTGCATGTTCTCCCCGTGTTGGGTGGGTTTCCTCCGGGTTCTCCGGTTTCCTCCCACAGTCCAAAGACATGTAGGTTAGGCTAATTGGCGTTCCCAAATTGCCCGTAGTGTATGAATGAGTGAGTGTGTGTGTGTGTCCTCCGATGGGTTGGCACCCTGTCTAGGGTGTACCCTGCCATGTGCCCTAAGTCTCCTGGGATAGGCTCCAGGCCCCCGTGACCCTGAATACAGAATTAAGCGGTATAGATGATGAGTGAGTGAGTGATTACTGAACTTCACACAGAATCAGATAGTATACAGTAGATGCCATTTGACCCAAACAAGTACAGTCTTAACTAGAAATAAGAGGTAGGACAAAGATACATAAAATAGCAAGAGTCAAAAAGGGGTGCTATTGACATGTTCTTGCTCGCATGACTTTCATGCACTCAGTTTTGTGTTCAGAACAAACTGCAGGTTTTGTTTATTCGGCATTTTCACTGTTTTTCTAGGTAAGTTGTAAATAGCATTTTCTTACACGTGTACTTTGATAGACATTTACGAGTGATTCTAAAATATGAACATAAATTCCACGAATTTATGACAGGCCAGTTAGTGCTCCAAAAAACAAGTCAAAAATTTGTAGAGGTTTGAAATTTACACAAATGTAAGAAGACTTGAATCAAACTCAACTGTCATGAAGGTCTCAGACACCAGAGGTTTTAAGGTGGGCATTGCAGTAATGTGGTATGTTTTATTGCTTGTAAACTCTGAATCATTTTTATGGATGTGTAGTGAAACTTCCCTTGCTTGTGCATGTGGTCACCCACTTTTGTAAGAGAAATATTAGTAACTTCAAAAAATAACGTATTCAAATCACAGTGACTGTTTGCTTGATGTCCACTGATTCACCATAACTTTATGACTATCCACCTCATAGTCTAGGTCCCACTTTGTTTATCAAAAGATTGGTGATATGTGTTCTGACAACTTCCTGTCAGAACCAGCATTAAACCTTTTAGCAATTTAAACTGCAGTAGGTCTTCTATTGGCTCCTAATACAAGGGGCCAGCCTTTGATTCCCATGTGCATAAGTGAGTCTTGGCTGCCCATGTCCCTGTCACCAGTTCAACAGTTTCCTTCCTTTAATCATTTTTAATAGGTTCTGGCCCCAGCAGACTGAGATATCCCACAAGAGCTGTTTTTGGATTTCTTCTGACTAAGTCATCTAGACATCGGAATTTGACGCTTGTCACACTAACTATAGTTACAATATCTATTTACAAAGGCACCTGGAAATGGGTGAAATATATTGGGCAGCAGGAGAACATGTTCTCCCTCATGTTGATATGATGTAAGGAGGGAAAAAAGAATACAGGCAAATGTTTGGATTTGAACGACTTTGACAATGGCCAAGTTGCAATGGCTACATGACTGTATACATCATTTTTCTTTTGGTGGAAAAAGGGGAACCTGCTCAATATTAGGTAGGTGGTCATAAGACTATGGTTGATCTGTGTATATACGTATATATTACTTGCAGGGCTTTGAACTAGCTTTGCTGTCTTAGCTAAATGTACTACATAAACACCAAAGAGCTTTGTTACGTCCTTACAAACTTTATTCTTTGTCAAATATATCTATATGCACATAAAAATAACCATCAGACCACATGTGCTGTAGAATTGATCCAAGGAGTCATTAAAGAAATGGATTTATTTTGATTCATTTATCAAGAAATTTTTCCACTTCTGATGTAATTCTTGATTGTGTGACCATAGGGAAAGCCAAGTAACTCTATAGCATCATGTCTTACCTGTGATGGTGTCTCCTTGTTTATAGCTGCTGGTGTTCACTGTAACAGCATACGGAGGCGTGCTAGTCTGAGCTGAGCTTCCATGAGAAGGAGTCAAGTTATCACAACTAGATAGAACTTGACCATTGGGGAAACATTCACACGCCCACAAACACCCCAGGAGCAGAAGAATCAATCTCATCTACACAGATAGGTAGAGAGAAGGGATCAGGATTACACAGCAGCAACATGATGCTTAACAAAGGCAAAGTTTTGGCAAAGTTTTTAGGTATCTGTTATGTTATGACTGAGCGCGTAGTGTTAACACGCTGGGTGGTTATACAGAGAACCCTTACGCGGGGTGTCAGAGGAAAGGTTGTGTGTGAGCTGTGGGAGTGCTTGGTGCAAACTTTTCAGGATGTTTGCCCCGTTCTGAGATAACGTGGGTTTATTAATGAAAGTAAATACACTTGAGCACAAATGCTAACACAAAATCCCCCGCTTCACGAAACTAGCGCAGCTAATCCTTATCTTTTCTCTTTCTTTTATAAGTACAGTTTTCTTTTCTCTTTTACTTTTCTTTTCTTTTCAGTTTTCTTTTCTCTTTTACAGTTGTCTTTTCTCTTTTTCTTTTCAGTTTTCTTTTTTTTTTTCTTTTCAGCTGTACCGAAGCAACGCTCCACAACCTGGTGCTTCCTAAATGTCCGCACGCCTATTGCTTTGTCTTGGGGTCTTATATAGACATGCGTCCAGGTGTCATGCATTGTTCCTAATTGCCATTATGGGAGCGTTGCCTAGTAACAGCATGAGGGTGCTGCAGGTCTGCCTGACTGTAAACCGGTGGAGCAACTGACCGCGGCTTTGCCTGTCGCAAAACCCACGATGTTACAGTATTCCCAAAAGTTTGACATTGCGTTGGCTTCCAGCAAAATCTCACGTCGATTTTTAAATACAGCTACTGACATATAAAGCACTAAATGATCTGGCGGCGCAGTACCTGAGTGAACTGCTAGTGTCGTACGATCCGCTACACCTACTGTATTTCAATCGAAGGATGCAGGCTGCTTGTCAGTACTGCATATTAGCAAGGGGTGAAGCTTTTTTTTACAAAGCCCCAAAGTTGGAATGGAAAAGCCTTCCAATTAATGTTCGGGCCTCAGACACAGTCTTTAAGTCTAGGCTAAAAGCCTATTCATTTAACCAATACTTTTTGTAAATAAATTTGCCTTAGGTAAAGGTGCAGATCTGCAGGACTCATAGAGTATTATTGATGGTGGTGAATGGTTGCGTTACATTCCTGAAAGCCCTCATAAGCCCTTTAAGGTATGCTGTCATAGTAAGTCCTTCTAAAGTCCCTGCTTGAAATCAGCACTAAATATACATTCATTTTACACATTATGTGACTGTGACCATAACTAACTGTTATCTCTATTCTCTTCTCTTTTTTATCCTCTTCCTGTCTCTCTCTCTGTTGAGATACACATGTCTCTCCGGAGGTGATCCAGACCCCCTCTGCCCTCTGGACCTGTCTGACTCATCCTGGTGACCCGCTTCAGACAGCTGTTCTCTGAGAACTTGTGACTGCAGTCGCTTAATAATTCAGGAGTGGATTTTCCTACCAACAAGTCTCAACAGGACAAATTGTCCCTGGCAGGACAAATTGAAATCGATGTGATCTCTGTACAGACGTATGTGTAAACTGAAAGCAGCTTCACTTAATACTCAGGACAAATTACCTGAGCCACGAGTTGCAAACTGGACTCGGTATTCATTTAAACACATCATCGGTTACATTGAACTTCCAGCTGATTAATACACAGTATGAAGGCAAAACAATCCCTGCTATCCATTATCACCCGAATAAGGGTGGGTTCTCTGTTGAGTCTGGTTCCTCTCAAAGTTTCTTTCTATTGCCATCTCAGGGGGTTTTATCTCAGCAACATTGCCTTCAGCTTGTTCATCAGAGACATTCGGACAATTCTGATTTATACACATTTTCTCACATTTCCTACATATTTTTTAAGATTCTGTAAGGATGTTTTGTGACAATGACCATGGTTCAAAGCGCTATACAAATAAAATTAAAATTAAATTGAGTAAAAATAACAGTTCATGTTTTTGTTTTTCCTGATGTTTCCCTTACTTGTTATTATAAGTTTTAAATCTTATTTCGACTGTCTACCTTATATTAGTCAGAGCTGGATAGTTCAGTTTGTAATGAAATGATTCCTGTGTTGTAATTGTTTGAATTTCTCAGGATCTGGATACAGAGAATACATTTTAACCCTTTGATGAACTTTGACATGTTTCCAAAATACTGAAGCAGATTTGCATGTACATATATCGATATATTAATAAAAATTCACATTTGACTTTTAAATTTTTTCCAGTGGAAATATTCTGTCATAATCCTCTAAAAAAAGCTTTAAACTGTATCACTGCCCTGCACTGTGAGCATGTTAAACACTTTTAAGCCTAAAATGAAACATTATAGGGGGACATAGTATATCATTAATGGTGGCTTGGGTACAAAACGGTTTCTGGCTATTTCAATCCCTAAACTATTCAACCAATTCCTTTCACCAATCATCAAAAAAAAAAAAAAAACGGTTTGACATCCTCATGAGTATTAAGTGAAGCTGCTTTCAGTTTACACACCAGTCTGTACAGAGATCACATCGATTTCATTTTGTCCTGCCAGGGCAAACAAATGAGCTCTTATTTAGATCCAGATCTCTATTTACAGTGCAGTCAAAATTAATATAAAAATAGTGACCCACTGTACCATAAAGGCGATAATACAGACCTACATATAATTGGATTTATTATTATTATTGCTTGTTTTTTTTTTACAATCTAAAACAGTTTTGTGTTTTTCTTGTGAGTGTCTTAAAAATACTAATTATTTTTAAAAAAGAAATATATATATTGTATTTTTTTACTTTACGTTTAAAAATCACATGCATATGTCATGTTCTAGTTAATTTAACATCTAAAATCATATAATGAAAAATAGTAATTAATGACTGAGTAAGTATGTAAATCAATAAATGTAAACCTAAATTTAACTTGTTTAAAGTAAAAAAAAAAAAGTATCCAAAATGATTTTTGAACAAATAACCTAATTATCCAAGTGCCTAAATGTACATGTAGCTTGTAAGTAAATAAATGAATGCAAATAAACCTACAGTTGTCTGTGGTTCATAAACAATCAAACAATCACAAAAATATAATATAAAATATAATATAAAAATTTAATTATTTTTATAATATAAAAATAATATTAAAATATAATAATAATAATAATAATAATAATAATAATAATTAGCAGCAAACAGATGTTTTTATTACATTTCTTCATCTCTATGATGATGATGCACCACACTACCCATCAGCCACAGCATGTCACTAATTCCTCACACCTGGGCCTCATTGTACCATGGTTAGGTTACTCCTAATTAAGTTGAAGCTTTGTAGTATCAGGTTGTCAAGCTACTGTTGTGCTTACATTTGTTTTGATGTGTATCAAAGGGTCAAGGTTTGTGGCCCTGTCCAATATTGAATATTTATCTTTCTTGTTTTCTCAAATATGTTTGTGTTTTGTTTTCATCAAAAATGGATTATTAATATAAATAACATTAATTTACCTTCACTATTAAAGTGTGACATTGATATTTATTTAAATGTTCATTCATTAATTCATTCATTTTTTACTGCATTTCTTTTTTTACTGATTTGCTTGCAGTTCACACAGTCATGCGCTTGTTTCTCATCACACACCATCACCTGTGCATCAGGGCAACAGTGTACAGTGACAGGTCTTTTGTTTTTGCTAAACAACAGCTGGGTTTTAAAATAAACTTAAATTAAAATGGAGTCTGTTTCTTGTTGTTTGTTTGTTTGTTTGTTTGTTTGTTTGTTTGTTTGTTTAAACCAAGCAAATGTTTCTGATGTAGTTGCAGTTCATTGTAAACATCATTAGTAGAAAATGAAGTAAGGAAGGTTCACTTCAGTTGGTATAATCATGAGAGAGTGATACAGTATATTACAGTATAGTACAGTATATACTGTGTGTGTATATATATATATATATATATAGAGAGAGAGAGAGAGAGAGAGAGAGAGAGTATGTATATGTGTACATACAGTGTTGGGTTTAACGCATTACAAAGTAGCGCATTAGAGTACTCGGACTCGGATTACTTTTTTGATGTAACGAGTAATCTAATACTCAGTTACTTAGTTACTTTTTCAAAAATGTAATCCTTTATTCAGACAATTTATGTAATCCGTGAGCCAGGCAGCAGTCATTGCCAATCCATCTGTGTCTGTGTGTGTGTGTGTGTGTGTGTGTGTGTGTGTGTGTGTGTGTGTGTGTGTGTGTGTGTGTGTAAGAGATAGAGAGAAAGCCCCCACCCGATAACCCCCGCTCTGTTATTCCTGCTGTTATACCTCTATCTCACCTATGCGGTTTGACTATGTGAGGACCGACACGCGAAAAGATGAAACCTAATCACAGCGCTGAAACTGGCGGTGAATCATGATGAAGCGTACTTACGGCCAGCGGGCAAAACCACGTAGGTGAGATAGGGGTATTAGTAGTTAACGGATTATGGGCCAAACTTCACTGAGTGATGACGGTAGAATAATTATAAAGGACTAAAACAACCTGCATGAAGAAGCACAAAGGAGTTTTCATTTTCTGCAAAAAGTACTCGAACTAGTTACTTTTATCAGAGGGTAACACACTAATGTAACTGATTACTTTTTGAAGACAGTAATTTTATAATATAATTAGTTACTTTAAAAAGTAACACTGGATATGTATGTTCACTGTATATATATATATATATATATATATATATATATATATATATATATATATATATATATATATATGCTGATGTTAAAACCATGCGAAATTTCTAAAATACATTAGAAGAAAATTCTAGAAATTCCCTCAATTTTATTTTAAAGAACAATAAATTATAGAGACTGTTACAACAGCCTCCATAATACACAATGCCAGAGAAACATCTGTCTAGCAAAAACAATAGCCAACAACTCTGTAGAACATACAGTACCAAGCGTCAGAAGCATTTTAAAAGCACATTGATGTGTATCTTTTTTTTTTTTTTTGGTGTGTGTGTGTGTATGTGTAAAAACAGACTTACCTTGGCTACTGGACAAGTGAAGCTTTAAGGAGAAGTGTATTGGGTTACATCTGCCAGATACTGAGCTTCAAACTGATTACACATTCCTCTGGGAGGCTTCTGCAGTGGGCGGAGCCTCACCTGGCCAGGTAATACACATGGGGATTTTTTTCGGTACACACTGTAAAAACATTACGAGGTTAAAAAAAACAATAATTTTTAAGGGTAAATTTTTGCTTTCCAACCCTCTTGACTTAAAACTTTTAAGCATGTGCATTATGGTGAGAGATGATATAATGTAAGGCACAGTTTGTGCTGTAACCACATGTGTGCTGTGTAATTGTTATACTAACTTGACAAACTGTCTTCACTTGTGCGTCACTGCTGGTATTATTTATTTTTTTTCTAGACAGAGGTACAAAAATTACCCCCCCTGGGGCTTCTCAAATTCCACTCTTTAAAGGGTATAACTGGAAATAACACATTGTAATCAGTCATTGTATTCCAGCTCCATTTTCACACGTGTCTTCTTATTTTTAAACGCAGGATCTGAGCCAAGAACATTTATTTCTCTGGAATTTCTTCAAAAATGTTTGGCAAAGCTAAAAAAATGCATTTGGTCTCCGTCCATACAACTACTATGAACAGGTGTAACTTGCTAAAAATAATTGGTATTTTCACCCAAAGGACCTGCATTCTGTATGCATGTTCCTCAGATTATTTTCTGTAAAACTGAAAAGTTGTTTTCCTCACAGCTTCTAAATACTTGTTTTTCGTTGGTTCTATACAATGTAAAATTGCTTAGAGTATCAGAATTCTCGACGAACCAACCCATCTGGAGTCTACAGTATGAGTACACAGTTGACCACTTAGGTTAACAGTAAAGAACACCTTAGCCCAAAAAGGAGCACTCACGCAATCAATGTACTGCAACAAAAACCCTGTCCATATGCAAAAACACTGAGAGAACCACCCACAATCCCCACTCAACACTTTTATGACTGAGTCCAACACAAAGAGCCAACCAGAACAGCGTCCAATGAACACTTAGCACAACCAGAGATTACCAAACACAACATCAAGAGATCACCTAACACCAAACTCAAAGGTCATCTGAACACCACTTAAAACATGTCACAAAGGTCATCCATCACCATGCCCAAGGACTTCCCAGCCCATCTTTAAAGTACAACTGGGTCAAAAAATATATTTATTCAGCATTCAACAACCATCCAGCACTATACTCAAAAAGACACTAAGAGCAGCACCCAGATACCACAGAGATAATAGTCAAAACGTCAAAGCCCAACAACCAAAGAACACCCATCCCAACACAACACTATAGAACCATCCCAAATAACACCCAAAGGTCACAAGGCTTGAATATAGTATAATAGATATATGTGGCATCCTTGTATGATGTTTCCTTCATTGTCGTTGTTTTTAACTTATTTGAGAACCACAGGCAATCTCATTTTGATGAATGCTATAAAATGGGTTTTCATTGTAACTTCATGCTCACCACATGACATTGTTAGGTTCACTCATACCCCTGTGGTGAATTTTATATTTTATGATGTAGAAAACAAATACCGGTAAAACTTAGGATGTAGCATTTTATTTTGCTAGCTTTATCTATTTTCATGTTTCTTTTTTAATCAAATATAATTTTAGATGTTGTATGGACCATAGGCCTGGGTTGGTGTGTACTGTAACAGCTCAGTTGAACAATTACAACTGCCATTTTGGTTCACACTGCACCATGCCATGGGTTTTGCGCCATTGGTGACCCTGCTTTGCCTGCCTGTGGGTTAGCTATCCATACTTTGCCTATGCAGCAATTGAAGTAGGTGGAGTTAACACAAACCCCATTAGAGTTTTCATTAAGATTCCAACCCCAACACAAACCAAGCTGCCACTGTTGGGCCCTATCAACATATCAAGGGCTGTTGATATGTTTAATATAATAAATGGAAGTTGCTCTGGAAGAGTGCTGCGGCCAAATGCCACAAATTTAAATGTACTACCTCTACACAAATAACTCTGTGGCGACTACCAACTCCATAACCATTAAGTTTGACATTTAGAAGTAAGGTACATCAAGAGGGTGCTGTGATCAGCTGAGCACATCATCCACATCGTTCTCCCTGACCTGCACTCATTCTACAGTAAGCAGTACTGGACCAAGGCCAGGAAGATAGTACAGGCCACAGCCATTTCAACAATGGACTGTTAGTTCAACAAGGGACCTGATTGTTCCTCTCCTACTTTGTACTGAAGTCCATATAAAATCTTGTGGTCAGGAAACGATTCTGCTCCCTGAAGGCCAATACAGAAAGACCGAGGACGAGCTTCTTTTCACTTCTTTCCATATTTGCTCTTCTCTTTTTTACTCAATAAACAAGAACATCCTCCCTGTTTACATATTAGAGTCATGATGTGGCAAACTACTTGTTACATTGCACAGTTCTTGTTTGCACAATACACAGACATTGCACATTGTTTATACACTGCTCAAGTGCGCATAAAATGAAGATAAACTTACACTTTGGAATATGGATAACCACACTGCTGCTGAAGCACATGTTTAATAGTACATGTTTCAAACATACTGCTACTGTCATACCAACACAATTCTGGTTGTATTTGTTTTTTTGTTTTTTTCATTTTATTTAGTTTTCAGCTTTTTCATTTTATTTTTCATTTTGTTTTGCATTTTGCGGCCACTGTAGTATTTTTGTGTATTTGACAAAATGGTTATTTGATTAACTGCTTAAATTTGCTTGGCTTACGAAGGCTTTGTCTATCTCTATAATGGGCTTGGCATAACTAACCCCACACTGGCTTTGCCTACATTTTTTTAAATTATTACTATGGCCTACATTGTGTTCTTATTGTGTTCTTTAGCCCAAACACATCTCTTCTGCTTGTTGTCTGTCCAGATCTTCTAGCATGAAGGCCTGATTCACACAGTCTCCTCTTAACAGTTGTTCTAGAGATGTGTCTGCTGCTAGAACTCTGTGTGGCATTGACCTGCTCTCTGATCTGAGCTGCTGTTAACCGCCGATTTCTGAGGCTGGTGACTCGGATGAACTTCTCCTCCGCAGCAGAGGTGACTCTTGGTCTTCCTTTCCTGGGACGGTCCGCATGTCGGCCATGTAAAGCGACCAATCGTTTCACCATCAACGTAGGTTTCTATAGGTTTCTGAGACTGTGTCTGAGTCCCGAACATTAATAGGAAGACTATTCCATAACTTTGGAGCTTTGTAAGAAAATGCTCTGCCCCCTGCTGTAGTTTTCATAATATGTGGTACTGATAAACAGTCTGCATTCTTTTGATCGAAGTAGGTGTGGGTGATTGTAAGACTCTAGCAGTTCACTCAAATACTGCAATGCGAGATAACTTAATGTTCACAGGTAGCCAATGCAGTATAGATAAGATAGGGGAGATGATAAAAGCATGAACTAGTTTTTCTACTTTTTTTCAGTTTAGTGACAATATATTCCTCTACTTTGAAATCACACCGGGATGTTTCACTGTTGCACTTGATGGAACAGAGAGGTCATTTAAAGTTACAGTGTGATCAAAAAACTTGCTTCTAGCTGCTTGTGCACCTATGACAAGAACTTCTGTCTTATCAGGATTAAGCAAAGGAAGCTAATTAACATCCAATCTCTTTTGTCCTGTATATATTGCTCAACTTTCTCAACTTTAGTAAGCTGTTTTTTTTTTTTCAGACATATAATTGTGTGTCATCAGCATAACAATGAAAACTAATACCATGCTTATAAATGATGTTGCCCAGAGAAAGCATTTAAAGAGAAAAACGCAGTGGACCTAAAATTGAACCCTGTGGAACACCTACCTCCACTTGAGAACATGCAGAATAGTCACCATTTAGATCTACAAACTGATAGTGATTCACCCTTAGGAGTCTGAGGGTATTTTGGGGCCTGAAGAAGTTCTGACATGTCCTGACATTTGTATATTTTTCAGTTACTTATAAACATATAAATGTCTAAAGCCTAACTACACTGTATTCAGCACAAACTGGGCTACAGTAATATGTGAGCAGCATGTGTGTGCAAGTTTGTATTTGAGAGAAAATAACAGTAATGCGTGATTATTGAAAACAACAAAAAAAATATATCACCGAAATTTGTTTATAAGACATTTTTGTTTGTTTGTTACCTGGATCTTGTAGTCTAGAGTTTTTACTTCAAAATGATGTGATAATCACCATGTGATAATCACACTTTTTGTTTTGGAAAGGCCGTATGCGAGGAAGCGTGAATGATCATGAATAATGCTCTACTTCACACCAGAGAATAGGATCTGAGCCAGGAGAGCTGTTCCCTTAATTCCTACTACATTGTCTAATCTGTGAAGGACAATGTTATTATTATTTTGTTGTTGAGATTTCTGCCATGGTCTTGTTTCTAGTTAATTTAAATATGATATGTTGTTTTCTATAAAAGTGGAGAGATACAATGATCTAGCAGCACTGAGAGCTTTTTTTATACAGTAGTTCAGTATGCTCTCCTTCCATATATATATATATGAGAACTTAATAGAACTTAATAGAACTTAAATTTGTGTATAGATCATAATGAACAGATTGTCCCTGATGAGCAAGCCAAGGGCGACGGTGATGTTGACGAGGAAAAACTCCCTGAGATGGCAATAGGAAAAAACCTTGAGAGGAACCAGACTCAAAAAGGAACCCATCCTCATTTTGGAGATAACATGAAATCCAGGTTGGCACCAGGATGAGTCAGGCAGGTGCAGAGGGCTGAGGGGATCTGGAGCACTGAGAGCTCAGGAGCAACATGTGTAGCTCCAAACAATCACTAAGCAAAATTCAGCTGGAGGTGGCTCCTTTTCTGGATGCATCAGGATCCACACAGGGTTGACCTTTGTCTATGCCTTGAAAAGGGGAGAAAAGAAAGAACAAGTGGAAAAGAATTAGTGTAGCTTCTGTTCAAATTCAAATTCCAATCTTATTCATCACATACACTGTTATCCACAGTAAGATATGCACTGAAATGCTTATAGGACCTTAAAAACGTTAGCTAAGAAAAACATAAAACAAAATCTAAAATATAACAAAAACCTGAAAGGCTATTCTAAAGTATAGGAGCGAAATATGAATATGCTCTACCGCCTTTTGTAGATTTTGATATTCTGGGAACCACAGGAGTTTTGTGATCTTAAGGAGTGTAGCAGATTGTGTTGTGACAGAAGACTGGCTAGATATGCGGGAGTTCATCCATTTAGGGTCTTGTATGTAAATACAAGTTCTAAACTTAAAAGGTGGCCAGTGCAGGAATGATAGTATCGGGGTTGTATGATCATAGTTTCTTGTTTTGCTGAGAACTGTGGGGGCTGCATTTTGGACAAACTGTAACTTTTTTATTGAGGATGCAGGAGACTTAGTAATGCATTACAATACTCCAGTCTGGAGGTCATGAATGCATGGACTAGATTTTCTGCATTGTAAACAGATAAAATGTTCCTAAACTTGGCAATATTTATAAGGTGGAAAAGGCTGTTTTTGTAATATTGGAAATATTGTTTTCAAGGGACAAGTTGCTGTCTAACATTACACACAGTTTTTTCACTGACATTAATAATAGAAGATTCTCCTAAATGCAAGCTGAATTGCAAGAGCTTTTGTGTAATGGTTTTTGGACCAATAAGTAATAAGTCTTATCCAAATTTAGTAAGAGAATACCAACGGCCATTTTTTATATCTTGGACAAACTTAGTTAATCTAGACAACTTGGATATTTCAGCTGGTTTTGATTAGATGTATAACTGGGTATCATAAGCATAGCAATGAAAACTAACCCTCTGTCTTCTAATGATGTTACCCAACGGAGGCATGTATATGAAGAACAGCAAAGGTCCTAAAACTGACCCTTGTGGGACCCAATATTTCACTGGACAATTTTCCATTTAGATTTTTTTTATTTTTTATTCTCCATTGCAAAATGTTATTGATCGAACAGATATGATCTAAACTGTTTTAATGCCTTACCCTGAATACCTAAGTGATTTTGTAAGCAAGCTACAAAAAATATGATTTATAATGTCGAATGCTGCACTAAGATCAAGTAAGATGAGTATTGAGTATTGAGATTTCATTGGGGTCTAATTTAGTTAAGAAGAGGCTTAATACACAACTGAGCAACAGTGTTCATTTAATATATATCTGTATATTTTTTTCTCCTGTTAGATTTAGTGTTTGCTTTTAATGAAGAATATAGACCAGGAGGCATTAACTAGATGTTGCTAGTCCACATGTGATCCAAGCACAGTATTTACAGTTTGGATGAAATATTCCAAAAATCCTGTAGTATAGAGCCGATCATTATAAGAAAGAAAGGGGAAAAAAACCTGGCTGCAGTTCAGGGTCATATTTCATTCCTTTGGGAACCTGTTTCAGTGGGAAGAGCCTCATCTGGCCAGGTGGCAGACTAACTCATCAGCAGCTCATCACAACAGAAACCAGCTACAGGGCTAAACATACAGTACAGTATATGATATAGAGGTTTTAACATGTTTTTTTTTTTTTATCAAACTCTCTGACATTATTATTATTATTATTATTATTATTATTACTATTATTATTATTATTATTATTACTATTATTATTACTATTATTATTGTATTATTATTATTATTATTATTATTACTATTACTATTATTATTGTATTATTATTATTATTATTATTGTTATTATTATTATTATTGTGAAGATACATACACATCAGAATGTTTCCGAACTTTTGGACAGGGTAATATACCTTGTTTGTGCTCACATAGACTGTTCAGGATCTGTGGCAGAGGTCATGCGAAGCACCACTACAACACAAAACAACCAGCTTGTGCCTCATTTATAACCATAAACCAATCACTAAAGGTTATACATTAAGAAGGGAACTCCTGTCACCATTAAGTCATGGCAGTCCCCTAGTCTATGCTGACTTTTTCATGCACTGTGTTTTTGAGAAAGCACACCTGATCTCTGACCAGGATAAAGAGCTGAATGACTGAATAGGCTACTCATGTTTACTCAAACAATCACAAACATCGTGTGTGCATGTGTGTGTATGTGTGTGTCTATTTATGTCAGAATGCATCTTAGTTGCCACACGGCTCAGGTTACCTCAACAGCCCTGATCTTGCCATGGGACAGAAATACAAGACATCTGGAGTGACAATGTAGATCGGCTTTATAAATAAACGGATGTTAAAGCATGTCTCGACTTACACAGCCATGACCTATAATACCTGTAATAAACACACACACACACACACACACACACACACACACACACACTGCATGAGGATTAACACACTGATCAGGTGAATCAGCAGAAAGACACACCGTGGTCTCATTAGCTCACAGCTTTTATTGACTCCCTCTACATGGCGCTCTCAGACACAACACTGCTCAAGTGTTATAATGGTCACTACGGGCAACAGCCTGTGTGTGCGTGTGTGTGTGCGTGTGTGTGTGTGTGTGTGTGTGTGTGTCACATCAGTTCAATAGCTCTGTCCTGTCTTTTCCCCCTTGGATACACATTCTGTCATGTGCACCCATGCACAGGCTTACACACACAGACACACATCATTGATGAAAGTGCTGAATCACAATGACAGCGACATTAATCCATGACATCATCACATGATTGTGTGTTTCTGTACGTGTGTGTGTGTGTGTGTGTGTGAGAGATGTAAGAACAATGATGCCTATTGTGTATATTTTTTTTAAGACAGAGACAAACAAAAAGTTCTGGTTTGTTTTTCTTTTGATTTGTCCTGTTATTGAAAAGTTATTCATCTACAGTATTGTTTGAAACATAATTGTTGTCATTTAAAGGCCATGAAAAAAAAATGATTGTGAAGGCTAATCATGGAATGTTAATAAATTATGTTCCTTCCTTCTCATACTGTACAAATATGTACGGCAATGATCCACTGTGACCAACATGACGCAGTTGGTCTTTAACGCTGACCCCCAGAACTTAAGACTGACTACAAACATGGCAGCAGAGGACTACAATTCCCAGCATGCACTCTCAACGTCACTGACTGGCGCCACCTGAGAGTAATTACACCATCCCAGTTTCACAGAATATAAGTACTCCTTATTCATTCATAAAGTTGTGAAGCAGAACTTCAGCCCTCGCAGGTTGTTCTGTCGGCGTGATTATTGACCTGGTGCCTGTTATTCGTTTACAGGTTTTTACAGCCCAGACTGTTCTAGTTGACAATGATATTACATTTACGTGATTAGATTTCTGACCATGCTATGATGCCAGCATTTTTGTTTGCCTGATCGTATTATTATTATTATTATTAAAGCTTATCAACCTGGATGTAATGTAACACTTTAACAGTGTGTTTACATCCATAGTAAAAAACTATTACTACTAGCGATAATAATAATAATAATAATAATAATAATAATAATAATAATAATAATAGTGTGTAAATAATTGATATTAATTAAGAATATTAATCATAAATAAGTAGATGCATTACAGTTCTGCATAGATGTTACATTGTATATAATTGTTACAATTGTTATAATTGTATTGTAATTGTTACAGTAATAAAAAAATAATAAATGTAATATTTACAAATATGTAAATTCTATTTCATCTGTTCACATAACAATTATGACTTTTTTTAAATATTATTTTTAAAGCTCTGTTTTTTTTGTTGTTGTTGTTGTTTTTTTTTGGTGGTTCATTGGTACAGTAGGTTTCTTGCCCGCCATCCTCAAGGCCTGGGATCAATTCACACCCAGTGCCTAAACCCCAGCCGCTGGATGCGGTGCTGGTCCCGAGCTTGGATCACACTGTATTATTAATTGCACCATGTAGAACTGCAGCTGTTTAAAATAGATTAATGAATACAATTTGATTTAGGGCTTGTAAAGTGAATTTACTAGGTAGTGTTTAGTCTGTTTGCAGTGAGACTTATTCCTGTAAAAAACCATACTTAAACAGAATTTGTACAAACACAGACGTTAGAGGTAACATTCATTGCAGAAAGAAAAGCGCTTTCATCCAGATACAGCTTCTGTTTGTCCTTGCATTCATATTGTAATCTGTGTCTTTAATACATTTTTACCCACCCTTTGTTTATCCCTATCTCTTCTGTTTCATAGTTGTCAGTTTGTCTTGTGCTGCATGTTAAGGTCTCACACACTCACTCACTCATCATCTATACCGCTTTTTTTTTTATTGTATTCAGGGTCACGGGGGCCTGGAGTCTATCCCAGGAGATTTAGGGCACATGGCAGGGTACACCCTGGACAGGGTGCCAATCCATCGCAGGGCACAAACACTCACACACACACACATACACACACACACACACACACACACTTATACACACAC
>QMIH01002339.1:75003-93782 GCA_003987875.1 Clarias batrachus | reverse complement strand
GTGGTTAACGACTCCAAATGTGTATTTAAAGTTGCCAACCTCGTATACAGGATAATAATATTATGGTAAAAATATTATGAGTGTTATATTAGTATAACATACTGTACAGTACATCACACTAATTTTCTTTTCCTGTATTGTGTATATAAATACATATATATATATATATATATATAGTGGTTTTTGGAAATCACTTAATAAGTTGAGTCCATGTGTATAGAGACGTGTGAACTAGATGTGGTGAAACAGAAGCACTTCCTGCTGTACGTCCCTGTTCTTTCCCAGAACGGGTGTAAATGAATGAGGTGGTTTACTGCAGCAGAGTCCCATGATCCTCGCTCTCATGTGATTTATATAATTGTGCCCTCGCTGGCACGCCGGATGATCGGATCAGGAGCATGGTGCGGGAAGCTGTGGGTAGTGGCTGTGGTTTAGTGGAACGACTTCCGTACTTCTCTTCCATTAGGTAGGTTATGGCAGATTGGATCATATTTATATGCGTTAAGTTGAGTTGAGTATGGTTAAGGAACGAGATGAGTTGCACATGTACTGTAAGTTGATTTCACTCTTTTCTTTCTTTATCATGTGCGTGTGTGAGAGAAAGGAAGAAAGAAAGAGAGTTAAATCTCTAAAGACGCAGTCCTGCGAATGCTCGAGCGAATGAGTTGTTGCTTTGTCGATTAAACCTATTTTTAGCACCAGACCTAACGAGCTCGAGGACTGAGGCTGCTCTGCGGCTCACTCTCGTTTCTTCACTGTTTTAAAGCGCGTCACTTCCCCGCGCGTTGTTTATCAGACCCACGGTGCTGCCCGAGGCTTAAACACATGGATCTGTGTGTACATGTATACAGATTCACACTGACTCATGTGTAAACGCTTCCCGGGAAGGTGGGTGGGTTTTTACCGTTAAGCGTGCACCTGCGACGTCTCTTAGCTAACTGTTTTTTTTTTTTTTTTTCCTAGAACGTCGCCGCCTCATATCTCCTTTGTTCCCTCGGTGTAATCCTGAGCTCATGTGGAGTTTCTTGTTTTCTGGGTCCTCAAGGTTCTCTCCGCCTCCAAAAACATGCCACTGTTCCTATGATAGACTGGTGTCCTGTCCAGAACATTTCACTCCTGTCAAATCTACCCAGTGCTAATCCCTACACACACACACACACACACACACACACACACACACTGAGACCCACCTCAGGCACTACTTATAATTCCTGCCCAGTGCTTCCAGTTTGTGTAGTAAATACTTTTTTTTCTTAGGCTGCATGAGCTCGAGCACACTGCGACAGGAACAGGAACACAATGTTGTTGTTATTGTTGTTGTATTTTACTTCCTCTGGTGTGTTCTTTTAATTGTAACCACATGAAGGAAGTCACATGTTATACTGAAATATGAAAGCAAATGCAAAGCACAAGTAAGTAGAAGTAAAAATCCTACTTTTTTTTCTTTGGATGGGGTTGATAACGTGAGACCCCCATGTGAATTAAGCCATGTGTTCTGGTGCATTCTTCCATTTCCGTTGACTAGAAAAAAAAAAAAATCCTTTTTATCGATCTAATTTATAAAATCTACATTAAAGGTGACCTATTATGCAAATGTCACTTTTGACAAATTTTTAGACGGTTCACCAGTGTAAAGTGAGAGAAAAACAAATTATATTCCTGAAACAGGCCAATTAGATTTTTCCCCCTAATGTGACCTCATATGAGAAAAGCTCCTCCCCCCAACCTGTTGCACATTTGGAAGACGAGTGAAATTAATGTTAGTTTAAGGTATACAATGTTGCATTGACTAGGGGGTATTCCAGCTTCAGCTTCAGCGCACACACACACACACACACACACACACACACATTTTGGGAAAGCTCTGAGACCTGTGTTAACTTTTTAAAGAAATACAGTGGTACAGTACCTCGGCATACAAACATCCCGCCTTAAGAATTTTCGCCTTAAGACCTGCAAGAAATTTGCATATGAAGCATTTTCACTATACAAGCAAACATACCGAGCCGAGCCGAACGCCGGCTAAGCTGTGCATACGTCTTGGGGCTGTTGAGTCAGTGGAAAGTCAGGCGAAATTAGTTTTTTTTTTTTTTTTTGCATTTTGTGCAAGATTTGGTGAAGACACAGCACCATGGGTCGCAAGAATGTCATCAAGGACGCTAGCAAGAAGAAAAATGAACTGCTTGGTTTTTAAAGTTTGCTTTGGTTTTTAAAGCAGCCGGTGCCAAGAGAAATACTAAATTAAGGTTAAGTGAGGGTAAATGTCTATTTATTTCATATTCGACTTCATTTACACGTCTTTTCTAAGTGTTTTCATTGTTTTTATATGCAAACATATGATTATAGTGTTGGAAATTGGTAATATTGGTAATATTTTTGGGTGGCTGGAACGGATTATCTGCATTTACATTATTTCCTATGGAAGAAAACGTTTTGCAATACAAATCTTTCGCCTTAAGAACTCGCCTACGGAACAGATTAAATTCAAATGCCGAAGTTCCGCTGTAGTCCAACATGGGAGCTTTAAGGGTAATATGTACAAACGTTTATGCCACAGCATTAAGGAATCTGCTAAATCTGCTAGCTCCTGCCGTGCTGGTCTTGGATTTCACACTCGGTCAAGATCTAACTAATCAGCCTGTCTAAAGAAAGGTGGCATTTTTCAGGAAAAGATGGGAAGTACGTATAGCCAACGGAACCTTTAATCATGATGAACTTTCGTACATACAGAATCGTACTGTAATCATTAGTTAGCTAAAGCTTGTTATTCATATCACCCAGTTGCCTAGCAACGGTGTTCTTCTTGTACTGGGTGATAACTAGAGGTGAGCGAATGAATGAATAAAAGCAGAGATCCTCTAGGGGAAATACAACTTCAGTACAATTAGACATCCTCCATTTACTCGTGTACTTGCGTAAAAGTAAAGAACCTTCAGGCCTTTTTTATACTAAAAAAAATCACTCTCTCGTTTTCTTTCCTTTCTGATTGTGATCATGCTATTTTTTTCGACTCCGCTCCTGATTTTAAAAACCATTTACATTATTAGGTGTATCTCAAAGGTAGTCCACGTCAGGCAGTTACTCATAATAGTCAGCAGGTGCTGAAATTCCTGCTTTAAATGCTACACAGTCAATGTGGTTAGGTAACGCAATGCCATGCAGAGGATGCGTTTTACTTAAAAAAAATAAATAAATGAAGTAAAAAGCATCCTCTAATAAGACTACTCAAGTGAAGTACAGTTACGTGAAATACGTGCTTAGGAACAGTAACGAAGTGCATGCACTCAGTTATACCTCCCACCTCAGTGCAATTACACTGTAAAATCGTCAAGCATCCTCAAAAAGCGCGCAGTTTTTAACCCTATGAAGAAAGGCTGATGATGCAGCATCTGATACCGTACGAGGCTGCTCTGGCTACCCTGTCACTGACTCACATCCTCCTCCATCTCCATACTCTGAAGATAAAAATGGCTTTGGAGTGTACTGTGCTAAAGCATCCACTCACTGGCGTTCATTAATCACAGGCTCTTGACCTCAGCATGCTTGCAGGAGCGTAAAGCAGGCTTCTAAACCTCCTGCTGTCTCCACAGCTTAGTCATGTTCTGTATCGATGATCTCAGCAGAACTGGAATGATTATTTATTTTTTCGAAAAATCCTACATAGATTTCATCTAATCAAAATTGAAATTGCCAAGTGCCGAGGAAACGAGGGATGAGGCTAGGACACCGCCATTGGACGCCAAGGACAGAAAATCCTTCGCAAATACACAAATGGATCAAATAGACAATTCAGTGGAGAGTGAGAGATTATAAGTGGGAATAATTAATAATAGATTAACCAGGACAGCATGTTTCAGTATGATCTACACTTGAGTACTGTATTCTATACACTTAAAGTATTTTTTAATGGAAAGACCCAAAAACTTAAACGGATTCATTCCTCCCAAGTCGTCTAGCACCTTCAGAGTCCAGGTTCGATTCCCACTACTCTGTGCACGGGGTTTGCATGTCCTCCCTGTGCTTGGTTGCTCATTGGTGTTCTCAGATTGAGTGTAGTGTGTGAATGAGTATGTTTGGCCCTGCGACTGATTGGCACTCTGTCCAAGGTGTAAGTCGTGCCCTAAGTCTCCTTGGGACAAGTGGTATAGAAGGGTATATATAGGGTTGCGGGGGGCCTAGAACCTATCCTTGGGGACTTGGGGCACAAGGCAGGGTACACCCCACATAGGGTGCCAATTTTCACACACTCATTCAGACTTTTCCCAATTTTGGGAACGTCAGTTAGCCTAATCTGCATGTCTGTGGACTGTGGGAGGAAACCGGAGTACCCGGAGGAAACCCACCAAGCACGGGGGAGAACATGCAAACTCCATGCACACAGACCTGAGGCGGGAATCAAACCCCAAACATACACTTCAATATCCTCCGTATTCCAGCATTCCATACACAACGGTGGTCCATATACTTCAGTATACTTTAGACTTTGACATTCCATATACTTTGGTATTCCGTATATTTTGGTATTCCGTAGACTTCACTATGCTCCACAATTCAGCATTCTCTATACTGACAGTGAGTCACTTTGATCTGAACAAAACTAAAAGACTTAAATAAGATCGGACATCAGAGCTGCAGCTTCGACAGCCATGAATGAATCTGTTTTTGCTTTTGGGTCTTTCCAGGACATTAAATGCAACTTTAAAGGGATATAAAGTACCTGTAGTGTTTCAATAATCACTATTTCTGCATAGTGATGTGGTATAAGATAAACAGAACACTTCCAAGTTTAGGAAAATCATCAACTTTGGGGTGGTACTGTAACAGTAACCTTAACCGCCTCACACACCCCCTTGTGAACGGAGAAACAAGGACCTGTTGATCATTAACATAGCGACAAACGTCAATTATTACACACGCCGGTACATATGTACAGTAGACATTTCTATCTTTATTATATGACATTAAATCCAAAAGGAACATTGTGTTCTTCATGTTAAGCTGAGCTCCGGAGAGCTGGTGATATAACGTGTACCATGAAGAAGTGACGGATAGAACTAATAAAATACACAGAGTACACGCTTGAGGGTCAAAGCAAAGAATCTCTCTCACTCTCTCACACACAAACACAGACACACAGACACGTAGACACAGCCTATGGGAGTGTAAGACCCTCTCGATGGAATTAAACCATCGATCACTTAGAGCACATTATTGATTGAGGATGCAACCTGAGAAAGTGTGCGCATCAGGATGAATTTTATTATGACATCCACTCACATGCTTTTACATTTAGTTACATTCATGGCGCTTGCCAGAGCCACATTTCTAGGAAAATATCCACTCGCATGACATGGAATTTATGATAATAATCCAGGTGTTAGAAATAAACACAGCTTTGAGTATTGTATTGTATGAGTAATATATTGTGTATTGAATATTGTGTATTGAAGGTCAGGGGTAGCTCAGTGGTTAAGGCATTGGACTACGGTTCGGAAGGTCCCAGGTTCAAGTCCCACTACCACCAAGTTGGGCCCTTGAGCAAACCCCAACTGCTCAGATGTATAATGAGATAAAAATGTAAGTCGCTCTGGATAAGGGCGTCTGCCAAATGTCTAGATGTAGATACTGTATGACCCTGTTTTGACTGGAGGCAGCACCAGGCCTAAGCTACATCACAGATTTGTTCTCAGCACAAACCCCGAACAAGTTGGTAAAAATAATATGAGCTGTTCTTGTCAAGTGTAAACAGTGGTTTCTAAAATTACTCTTGTAAGATAGAAAGCTTTCCAGAACGTTCCACATAATAAGAGTGTTGAGGAGCTATGGAAGATCAGGCATTATCTTCAGAGCTGTGCTGCTTGTTATTTGTATACAGTAAGTCCCCTACATACAGACATTCGAGTTACGAACTTTCGAAGAGATATGAACATGCGTGTATAGCCAATTTTGTTAGTAGCCTATTCCTAGACAAAACTGGGCTTACACTCTATTGTCAAAAGTATTTGCTTGCCTGCCTTCACATGCATATGAACTTGAGTAAGATCAACAATTTATGACCGTTCTTCCAGAAGTGCATTTTTGAGGTCAGAAACTGATGTTGGACGAGAAGGTCTGGCTCTCCGCTCTAATTCATCCCAAAGGTGTTCCATCAGGTTGCGGTCAGCACTCAAGTTCTTCTTCACTGAACTCGCTCATCCATGTCTTTTTCATCCATGTATTTTTGTTGGAACAGGAAGGGGGGGGGCGTCCCCAAAGTGTTCTCACAAAGTTGGGAACGTGAAATTGTCCCAATTGTCTTGGTATGCTGAAGCATTAGGAGTTCCTTTCACTGGAGCTAAGGGGTCGAGCGCAACTCCTGAAAAACAATCCCACACCAGTTCCAACATGACTGCGCACCAGTGCACAAAGCAACTCCAACTTGACTGGCCTGCAGAGTCCTGACCCTCAACCTGATACAACAGCTTTGTGATGAATTAAAGTGGAGACTGCGGGCCAGGCCTTCTCGTCCATCGTCTGTGTCTGAGCTCACAAATGCGCTTCAGGAAGAACGGTCAAAAATTCCCCCAAACACACTCCTAAACCTTGTGGAAAGCCTTCACAGAAGAGTGGAAGCAGTTATAGCTGCAAAGGGGGTGGAGCCAACAACATATTAAACCCTATGGATTAAGAATTGTCTGTTACTCAAGTGCATATGCATGTGACGGTCAGGCAAGCGAATCATTGTGTTAATATAGTGTACGAATGGAACTCGTTCATATGTTGGCGACTTACTGCATTAGTAGTACTGTACTTGCTTTTTCAGATGCTAGGCAGCTCTGTCGTTTTTTGAAACAGCAAGGTAACATTACAGCACTAAGAGATGCATGACATGAGATACACACACTGTGTGTGGGAAGCTGTTGGGGGTCCATTCCAATTTTAAACTCTGTTAGAAACTTAAACGACATTGGTGAGGTCGGACGTTGTTCCAACAGACGTTAACCAGCAGAGGGTTGGAAAGTCTAAGGTTCAAATCCCATCACCACCAATTTACCTCTGTTGGGCCCTTGAGCAAGGCCCTCAACTGCTCAGCTGTATAATGAGAAGACGCTTTGGATACATGTGGCCGCCAAATGCAGTGAATGCCAGCATAAATGCTCCAAATAAAGGTTGCTATTTTGAGGTTGTATTTGAAGTGTTGTTTTTGGATCGTTATCTCAACATCATTTCTTCAAAGTCATTTTAACTTTCAAACACAGCGAACGTCATTTCAACATTGTTTATACTGTAACCATATTTGAAAGCTCGTCCACCATCAGGGTTCCTGCTGGGACTAGCGGTGGGGATCAGATGTACTAAACAAAAAATGTCTGGTCTAGACCACAGCACACGTCAGATTCAGGCACAGACAGTGTCCTTGTGTTTGTTACACTCCTAGTTCATACCAGACATATTTTTTTATTTTATTTCAAGCACTACAAAGATCACATCACATCATAACTTTGTGCCTTTTATAATGGGCTTGAGAAGCGCTCTCATCAAAGTTTCATTCTTGCTAAAAGCAGACAGCCTTTTCATTTCTGCTGCCAC
This sequence comes from Clarias batrachus, assembly GCA_003987875.1. Taxonomy (NCBI): domain Eukaryota; kingdom Metazoa; phylum Chordata; class Actinopteri; order Siluriformes; family Clariidae; genus Clarias; species Clarias batrachus. Next base: position 86,213 of record QMIH01002339.1, on the reverse strand, counting down.
ACTCCATTTCAGCTTCCATTCACTCCGTCTTGTGTCTTTGCAGTTCGGCTCCTCGAGCGGCGTCAGGCCGGCCTTCGGCGTTTTTCTCGATCTTTTGATCAGAACCGGTCGTGAAAACACGACTGATGCGCAGTGGCACTCTCTACCTCATGAATATTTGAAGAGAGATGAATGATGATCGTGCCAGAGTGGAAGGTTTCTTGCACGTGTAATATTCCTCAGTTGTCACAGTCATGGATGTGATGGGGACGGGCGGCGCAAGTCTGATGCTCAGGAAGCTGCAGAGATCATTAATGATCTTCATCAAACAACGTTGTTGTCAAATACTGTTTTCATCAGGATGCAAGAACACTAGGACCCTACCTACCTACCTAGCCACCCACCTACAGTACATCTCTACCTATCAGTCATTGACAGCCACATCAGAAAAGTGCAGCAGCAACATTAATATATTCTTTTCAAACGACTGTTTTCCATATATGGAAATACAGAACGCGTCGCTCTGGCGTTTTAGACAGGAGGTCATCAGGCCTGAATCAAGCTGAGTATCTGTTTGTTGCAAGATGTACTGTGAAGAAATCAAGATGGATGGGCATGCTGGGAAATGTGGACGGAAGAACCGATTCAGAAACAGATAGGAAAAGATAATTGGAAGCAAATAGAGATAAGAGACCGAAAAACGTCAGGGTCGATTACATAGAGTCCGCGCACATCACCATGGTTTCCAGGAAGATCTCACAAATGTCTTTAAAATGAATGTAGTCGCTATTTAAAACCGCTACACGTTCATGAGATCAGGTTGCACATCTGGACCACCTCCATCTCATTCTCTTATAGTCAGAGGACAAAATGACAAGCCAGGTTACTCAGGCCAAACAGAGCTTCTTTGGCAAGCGGTGCTCGGTCTAAATGTCACTGCACCGCTGCCATGTTCCGGGCTGGATCATCGCCACCCCAGCAATATCATCATCACAAACAGCAGTGACCTTTACAGGAACAGTATCGGCTATGTATTTCCTGTGTGGGTGAGAGAGGAACCCTGAACGGAAAACCTTGGGTAAAACTAGACCGAATAGACAACAGTGTCAATCACGGAACACAATTTTATACTGTAACTTAAAAGAGCATGCTTCTAAAGGACTTCTGGGAGCTCAGATCTGAGTAATATCAACATGGCTGTCGGCTAAATCTTCTGCCATGTGAGGAAATAATAAGAGATAAGCATTTATTACCCCATCACACTTACGGTACGCTTACAGTGCAATGCCTGGGAACTGTACAGTCTATCACGCCTCCTCTTCTGCATTGTTATTAGTTCAGTTTTTTTAACAATAAGGACATAGCGTGAGTTAAGTTAATATTTGCGTAACTAACAACCCAAGAGTAATGGAGACAGTATTAATGAAGAAGGTGTGTGGGACTGTGGTGGTTAAGTTCAAATCTAAACTTGAGGTGCTATCTCATAACGAAAACATAACTGGATCATTTTAACAACCTCTGTTCTTATTCCAGAACTATTCTCATGATAAAATGTGGCTCTGTGATTTGTTCCCTTCTCTTCACTTTTTTCCACGTACTCCATACACTTCCTCATACTGTAGTATTCCATACACTTTGTGTACTGTACATACACTGCTCTATTCTCTAAAGTCTAGTATTCCATAGACCTTAGTATACATACAGTAAGTATTCCCTGTACATCAATATTCTGTCCGGTTCGGTATTCCCTATACTGTACGTCGGTATTCCGTACAGTTAAATATTCTCTATACAGTACATTGTTTTTTATACACTTTTATATACAGGTGAAGCTCGAAAAATTTGATTATCGTGCAAAAGTTGATTTGTTTCAGTAATGCAACTTAAAAGGTGAACCTAATCTATGAGATAGACTGATTACATGCAAAGCAAAATAGTTCAAGCATAATTGAGATGATTATGGCTTACAGCTCATGAAAACCCCAAATCCACAATCTCAGAAAATTTGAATCAATAAGACAGGGACTGTACATAGAACAATATCAGACCACTGAAAAGTACAAGTATGTACTGTATATGTACTCAGTACTTGGTTTGAGCCCCTTTTGCAGCAATTACTGCCTCAATGCGGCGTGGCATGGAAGCCATCAGCCTGTGTCACTGCTGAGGTGTTATGGAAGACCAGGATGCTTCAATAGCGGCCTTCAGCTCTTCTGCATTGTTCAGTCGCATGTCTCTCATCTTTCTCTTGGCAATGCCAAGAGACTGTGGATGGAGTCAGTGCATCAAGAGCCACCACACACAGACGGATCCTGGATATGCGCTTCAAATGTCGTATTTCTTTGTCGAGCCGCATAGATTCTCTATGGGGTTCAGGTCAGGGGAGTTTGCTGGCCAATCAAGCACAGTAATCCCACGGTCATTGAACCAGGTTTTGGTGCTTTTGGCAGTGCGGGCAGGTGCCAAGTCCTGCTGGAAAATGCAGTCAGCATCCCCATAAGCCTCGTCTGTGGAAGGAAGCATGAAGTGCTCCAGAATCTCCTGGTAGACGGCTGCGTTGACCCTGGACTTAATGAAGCACAGTGGACCAACACTATTAGATGACATCGCTCCCCAAATCAACACAGACTGTGGAAACTTCACACTGGACTTCAAGCATCTTGCAGTGTGTGTGTGTGTGCCTCTCCATTCTTCCTCCAGACTCTGGGTCCTTCGTTTCCAAATTAGTTGCAAAAGTTGCTCTCATCAGAAAAGAGGACTTTGGACCACTGAGCTTTTTTTCTTTAGCCCAGGTAAGACGCTTCTGACGTTGTTTGTTGTTCTGGAGCAGCTTGACAAGAGGAGTACGACATTTTAAGCCCATGTCGAGGATCAGTCTGTGTGTGGTGTCTCTTGATGCACTGACTCCAGCCTCGGTCCACTCCTGGTGAAAGTCCCCAACACTTTTGAATGGCCTTTTCCTGACGATCCTCTGTGCACCTCTTTCTTCCACACTTTTCCCTTCCACATAACTTTCTATTAATGTGCTTTGATACGGCATTTTGGGAACATCTAACTTCTTTTGCAGTGACCTTTTGAGGCTTTTTCCAGAGACCATTTAAAGACTCAGGAACCCTTTGCAGGTGTTATGGCTTAATTAGCTGATTAGAGTGAGACACTTTGAGCCTAGAATATTGAACCATTTCACAATATTCTAAGTTTCTGAGATTGTGGATTTGTGGTTTTCATGAACTGTAAGCCATAATCATCTCCATTATGACAAGTCATGGTATCATATCATGGTAAGTCTTATCTTTCTTTACATGTAATGAGTCTATCTCATATATTAGTTTCACCTTTTAAGTTGCATTACTGTAATAAATGAACTTTTGCACGATATTCAAATTTTCCGAGTTTCACCTGTACGTGTATATACGTATATTGGCAGCATCATCATCAAATGTTATGTCATACTGTGAGGTAATAATATATCTTCATCTGATTACCAGATCAGCATTAGGTGAACGCAAGGTTCAGGTTGAAGCGGTGGGTAAACCTCTATTTCGGTATAATTAATTTTGACACCAAGTAACGTTGTATTCAGTAAGATCACTATAGGTTTGATCTATCCCTGACCTACGAATGAGTTCCATTCCAGGAGCACGTTCGTAAGTCGGATTTGTTCACAAGTTTGCAAGTTCGTCTTATATAAATATAAAAGAAATCCCGATTGACGCAGTTCACCTCGTTTAAAGGGAACCTGGGAAGACGACTGTGGAGGACAACGCTACATGATCTTTACTGCTTTATGCTTTTAAACTGACGCCATTTTATCTCAGAGCTGTTTCGAACTGTGAACTCAGTCAACAACAACAAGTGTCCATCTTACATCAGCGCAGAACAGGATTTAACTTTCTGTCGAGACATCAGCTTCTCCTGTCAGGTGTGTGCAAAGAAAAGGTCAGTGTCTGCATCTAGCGACCACACTTTTTTTTTGTGCTAAATGAATGCAGACAGTACAATTGCTCCGACTAGGCTGCCGTGTATTTTGACTGTTCTAGTCATTCACATGTCTTGTCTTTTCCCTGCTTGATTTTGCTATATAAAATATGTCGTAGCGAGATGAAACATGCCGTAAGCGCACCGCAGAAATATCTGCTGAAAACAACCAACCAAATCAGCGTCTGTCCTCCTGGTGAAATTCTCCTGTTTCCTTCATACCTGACGCATGGGGTGCATCCAATGCAACTTTTACTTCTAAGTTGTTTTGATATTACAGTGTCTTGTGTTGTCCTTTAAGATCAGATGGACGTTTAATCAGATCATTTAGGCGTGGGGATTTTTCTACTATATTTTGCACATAAATATTTGTGAAATGTTGAAAGTTGTAGCTGCTCCAGTTACAATTTTTGCAAACAGTGCAATTTGTTTTTCTCTTCTCACGCTCTTTGATATTTCCCATATTTAATTTTTCCTTAAACCTCAGAGTTTATTATACTTCCGTATTCCATATAATCATTATGTGCTGTACCTCAGTATTTCTAACACCTCAGTATTCTCTGTACTTTGGTTTTCTATACACTACATAATCTCCTATACTTCAATATTCCATATATGTCTATAGTATTTCTTCCACTTTTTTATTCTGTACACGTTCTACACATGGGTGTGTGACGTCTCGGGTCTTATTTCTCATGCAGAGTAGTTTTGTTGTGAAATCTGATCTCATTTTGTTGATTTGGACGGACGTATTTAAAATGAAAACCCAGTCAGAGTTGAGATCTCAGGGTCGTCAAATCCAGAACAGTCCGGAACCCTGTTTGTCCATCTGTACACTCCATGATTAGTGTCTTCCTCTTTCCCTGTTGCTATGAAGCAGAGCTTTTCTGACACCAGCATGTCGATCAGGGCAAACATCCCCCTCGATGACTCAGTGTTCGGGTAATCAGAGACTCGTCTCCTGCTATTGCCTTCATCCAGGCCATTGTTACGTTCGTAATGCTAACAATGGGTTGCTAAGGTAAACATCGCCTGTAATGATGAGCAAACAGTGATGATGAATGCAGCGCAACAGGCGCGGAGAGCTGTGAGAGTCACACAGCTGGTCTCACAGCTTTTACCTAACGTCACTCAAGTCTTTCTCATTTCTCAGATTTTCTCCCTCGGGATGATGAAATGACGCAGTTTCTAAGTAATGACACAAGGCACTTTAATGCTCTTTAGAAAGGCAGATTATGATTTCTGAAGCATTGATTTCTCAGAAGATATTTCATTCCTTGAACAATCACAAAGTCATGCCAGGTGAGGGAAATGATGTAGAGATAAAATTACATATGAATGTTTTTAAGCCCTTAATGTTAATTGTATTTTTCCTAATTGGCCTAATGCATCACACCCACTAGGACAGTTCTCAAAGGAAGCTTGTACTTAAAAAAAAAAAAAATTAAAAAATATGTCACTTCATTTTTATTCATTTGGATTTCAATAAAGTAATGAAGTGTGTCTCTTTCAGACACAGCCATCTGTCTCACTCAAAGACAAACCCATCTGTCTCACCCAAAGCCACACCCACCTGTCTCATCCAAAGACAAACACATCTGTCTCACCCAAAGCCACACCCATCTGTCTTACTCAAAGACAAACCCACCTGTCCCACTCAATGTCATGCACATCTGTCTCACTCAAAGGTGCACCCATCTGTCTGACTCGAGGCCACACCCACCTGTCTCATCCAAAGACAAACACATCTGTCTCACCCAAACCCATGTGCACATCTGTCTCACTCAAAGACACACCCATTTGTCTCACTCAAAGACACACCCATCTGTCTCACTCAAAGGCACACCCATCTGTCTCACCCAACGCCATGCACATCTGTCTCACCCAACGCCAGGCATATCTGTCTAACTCAAAGACACGCCCATTTGTCTCACCCAAGGCCAGGCATATCTGTCTCACTCAAAGACACACCCATTTGTCTCACTCAAAGTCACACCCCTCTGTCTCACTCAAAGGCAAACCCATCTGTCTCACCCAAAGCCAAGCGCATCTGTCTCACCCGAAGCCATGAGCATCCGTGTCAATCAAAGACACACCCATCTGTTTCTCTCAAAGCCATGCATATCTGTCTCACTCAAAAACACACCCATCCGTCTCACTTAAAGACACATCCATCTGTCTCTCCTAAAGCCACGCCCATTTGTCTTGCTCAAATGCACGCCCATATGTCTCACTCAAAGACATCCATTTGTCTCATCTAAAGACACGTCTATCTGGTCCACTCAAAGACACATCTATCTGTCCCTTTCTTAGACCCTCCCACCTGTGTCACTTGAAAGCATGCCCATCTGTCCACCTCAAAGACACACCTATCAGTCACGTTCCAATAAACACCCATCTATCACACACAAAGGCACTCCCTTTGGTCTCCCTGAAAGACATGTCCATCTATCCTACTCAAAAATTTACTTTACTCATTAACACTTAACTCTCTCACTCTGTCTCATTCATAGACACGCCCACCTGTCCCATGCATCACAAACCTTTCTTCCACACACAAAAACAAGCCCACCTGTCTTTCTCAAAGGCACGCAGATCTGTCTCAACTTTTACTTTTGACCCTTTACGGGGATTAAGTGAGCGCTAAGCTGATGTCATTTGTCCTTTTTTGTCTCCCTGTAGGTGATGGAATAGGTGATGTCTGAAGTACAGGGCACTGTGGAGTTTTCTGTGGAGCTGCACAAATTTCACAATGTTGATCTCTTTCAGAGAGGGTAAGTCCACATGGAAGCCATGTTTACCGTTTAAAGCAAGGTAGGAAGCTCTGTTTTCAGAGCACTTATAAAACTATTTTTTAAGTATTTTGGTAAACACACAAGGATATATGTACAGTATATGAAGAAACACTAGTTACTTCTCTTGAGTGCTTTGGACAAGAGCATTTGCAGAGACATATACACATGGATTTAAGCATGATGAGCTTTTCAAAGCATTTGCAGAAGAAGCACGATCACCTTCCTGTTTTAGCTGAGATGTACAGTAGTGTATAGAGATGGACTCTCTGTAATGTCCTCCTGGAGCTCATAGGCCTGTACATTGCTCTTCTGCTTGACTGCAGAATGTCTGTCCTGTTTTTTACACTGCTTAATCATTCCCAGTCTCATTCAGTTTACCACTGAGGAATATGTCAACATCTAATCTAATGTGTCTGATAATTGAAAACAGAGGTCAGTCATTAAAGCGAGCTACTGGTGGACTGAGACTGGGACATACTGCACTGAGGTGAAAGACGTGACAGACGTGAGATACGCTAGAATGAAAAAAAGAACGAAAAAAAAAAGCTAATACATTTCCTGTAAAAATGGGTTTAAGTAGGAACAAGAAAATCACTGGCATTTCATAGAATTCCTAAAATTCCTTTATTGTCCAGCTAGCAAACATGAGATAATATCGTATTTAGCTAGCTTACATTAGATAGATAGATAGATAGATAGATAGATAGATAGATAGATAGATAGATAGATAGATAGATAGATGTAAGTTCAAGTTGCTAACCTCAGCTGTTTATAGAGATGATTTTACATGTGCCCCCAAATGGTCATTTTTCAGTGTTATAATGTCTCGCTTCAAACAATAATCATTTAAAAGGAAAATGATTCACATTTCTTTATGAGTATTGATACTAAAATTGGTGGAAGCTTCTAGAAGACTATGACCTGAAAAATTGTTGCTGAAATTGTTTTTTTTTTTTTTTCCTTTGGTAAAAGCTTTAAAAGCAAAAAATCTGTAGTGTCCGTAACCATGTCAAATTCATGTTGTGATATCTTAACAACTTAGCATTTTAGAATAACACATTTTTTCAGGTTTCATGTGAAATCTAAATTGGCCAAGTTTCATTCAAAAAAGTAATGGGCGCTACAGACATAAAAAGGCATGAAATTGTATTTAGCAAATCTGTTTCTTTTTATCTGAGAAAGATGTAAATGTGTATGCATACTTACCAAACACAGGATAGATAGATAGATAGATAGATGGATAGATAGATAGATAGATAGATAGATAGATAGATAGATAGATGGATAGATAGATAGATAGATAGATGGATAGATAGATAGATAGATAGATAGATAGATAGATAGATAGATAGATAGATAGATAGATAGATAGATAGATAGATAGATATCTGAGAGAAACATTATATTACCCTTATTATGTTATTCATGGCTAGCTAGCCAACATGAACCTGAAAAGATTTCATACTGTACTACCTCATATTATCCAGATTTCATTTCATATTTATAAATCTGAAATTTTAAACCTTTATTAAACTAAATAATCAGATTTCTCACAATTTTCTTTTCACCATCGCTATTTAGTGAGTATTTTCTAACTAGCTAACATGCTAACATGAACTACAACTAGCTGAGTTAGCTAGATGAGCTAAGCTGATAGGATGTATGTGATGAATGTTTAAAGTAAATGATTATAAACTTCACTGAGAATTGTTTTGCCAGCTCGTAAGCATCTCCCGCTAAGTGCTAGATAAAAACGACCTGACACCGACATTGGCTTGCTAGCTAAGATGAGCTAACCTGACAGGATTTTTACAGCTTATTTATAAGGATTTTTATTATTATTATAGCTTATACTAGCTAGATGTGTAATGTACTGTAACTTGACAGGATAATACAACTCTTGGAATGTTACTGGTAACAAAACCTACCTCTCATAAAGTCAATTTGTGTCCCGCTGGATTATTTGATACTGGAACTGTTTTTTATTTAGTTTCATATTTCGGTCTGTTCTCCTAAATATTTACTTGCTATCATACGGCTGATGAAAAATAAAGGTCATCCATAATGGTATGTGTGTGTGTGTGTGTGTGTGTGTGTGTGTGTGTGTGTGTGTGTGTGTGTGTCATTCAGGGAATTAAAAACTGACATCTGGTTCAGTCCAAACATTCGGATATGACTCTCTCAGTTTTCATGCTTAACATTTTTGTTCTCTATGTTTATTTCATTCTCTATATTACGGTGGCCGTGAAGTGCAAAACAACTTAACAAAACCGAAAACAAAATAACATTCAAAGACAAAATAACAAATTCAAAACCAAATTAACAAAACCCAAATCCTTTTTGTTTCTTCTCTGGATTGCTAAAAATTCACCAATCATTATGAGCCATATATAGCTGTACAGAAGATCATGGCTCTCCGAGATGTGTGAGGCCGACCCCTCGTGAACCAGAGCTTATATATGTATACATGTAGCTGTGTAGCTATGGCTTTTACAAGGGATGTTCGAGTCAAACTCTTGATTGTGCAGGATAAAAGTTGAGACTTAAGAGTAAAAACACTCTTTATTTCTCTATATAATCCCCTGCTACACTAATGCACTTAACTCTAGTGACTAGTGGACACCATCAAGGCAGTTTTCTGAGTCCACTCGAGCCATGATTGGACTGCCTGCTTTGAATCTGAAACGCTGGCCTCTCGGGAACTACATCTAGGCATTTGGCAGACGCCCTTATCCTTATCTTATTACATTTTTTTATCTTATTATACATCTGAGCAGTTGGGGTTAAGGGCCTTGCTCAAGGGTGCAACAGGGACAACTTGTTGGTAGTGGGACTTAACCTGGGACCTTCCGAACCGTAGTCCAATGCCTTAACCACTGAGCTACCCCTGACCCAAACATGTGGAAATGGCTTGCAGCGAGGACAGGACTGTACTGGGGCTGTGACAATAACTCCCAGCCGAGTTCCTGTAGCGTCTGGAGTAGGATCAGCGCTGGGATGTCCTGGGATCGTCTTTAAAAAGTCGGCACCTTTCAAATGTTTTCCTGCGGCTAAGAGTCTCATCACTGTACTCTGCTTGAAGTCTTCTGTAAATATCACGATAAAGTCCATTACAAGTCCCGGTTTGACTTGAACGTCACTCGTATGATTCCATTAAACAGAGAGTGATCTTCATGCCAGTGTTGCATTGTTGCTCCGTGGGTTCTGGTTGCTCTATACGGTACGTCTGGTGGACAGAGAAAGTGCTAGATAACAAATTAAAGCTACAGAGTGGAAGAGGAAGAGGTAAGTCAGCAACCTCAGCTCCAGTAAAGCCTTGCGTGGAATGTAAGAGAAAGAGGACGGAGTTCTCTCAGTGAGGCCGCATTAATCTCAGGCTGTGTACTGAAATGAGGAAACGTCATTAACTTCATAAAAAATGGCAGTCAGTGACGCACGATGCGCTCTCGCCCTGAGCACAGGTCAGTGCATGTTCCCGCTTTAACACACACGCAACTCGACTCACCAGCTCATTATCGACTCCGATCTGGTGTGTGAAGTGTGTTAAGAATACAAACACGACGGCGATATTAGGTGAGAGCTCTGGAATAATAAAAGCAATATGTGCTGTAAATAAAGAAGGAATCAAGCATGCTCTGCGCTACCTTTACTGTCAGAGCTGCTGGTATAGAGAATTAATCAACAACTTCCGACCCAGAATGAAAAAAAACAGATGAAGACACAAAAACTGTGCATGAAGCTGAGCTTAAGTTGTGAGCTTTCCCCTTCCTGACACCAGATCTGCGAAAAAACAAACAAACATGAACCCATGACGACGCTGGACTCGTGCTTTTCTCCGCGTACCTGCTCGCGCGGCGGCGTTTGATTTTACAACACAGAGACGCCGAGCTTCAATTCATCCGCGCAAAGCATTGTTGAATAAATGATTAATCCCTGCAGGCTATAAATAATTCATTATGCATTCATACACATTGTCCATTCCATAGCCATAAGAGGAGAAGCAACTCTCTCTCTCTCTTACACACACACACACACACACACACACACACACACACACACACACACACACGCGCACAGACACGCAAGTGATGGATCATTGTGTAAGCTATAAATGTAAAAGATGCGCTAATGGCCTGAGCACGGCTGCACAACGTCACATTCAAACCTGCTCATAACTCAGGGATAAAGGTGACCTCAGTCTCCATGTGCAGGAACACATTCCCGCCTCCCTCGGGGGGCTGCACCCTGCCAGACTGCCCCCTAGAGGTGTATTAACACAGCTGCAGGAGCACGCAAGGGCAAAAGGTTTAGCTGAGAAACTCAACCGTGTTCCCTTAGAGACTCAGTTCTGTGTACCTGTCAGTCTCAGAGAAGGAGGCGTGTCCTGTGTACCTGTCAGTTTCAGAGAAGGAGGCGTGTCTTGTGCTCCTGTCAGTCTCAGAGAAGGAGGCGTGTCTT